>JAPXFY010000025.1:8812931-8840431 GCA_030674185.1 Monoplex corrugatus | reverse complement strand
TTCCATGGCGATTGAAAATTGTGGAGAGCAGGGTATTGCCCGGCTGCCTTGGCATAAAACAGTGGAGAGATAGGTTGATTTCCCAGGTCCCACCCCTTGAAGACCAGTTAGCCTTCTTTCCTTTCTAAAATCTTGATTAAAAAATGTTCATATGAATTTGAATTGAGGGAGAGGGGATGGGCGCCACCATCGTGGTGTTGGCCCCGTGAAAAGTTGAGGTCTCTGCCTCCTCACTCCCATACGACCCCAGGATTATGGAACTATCTAGGTAGGATCTCAGGACCTGGCCAGCTCTTGGATTTATGTGCAGGCTTAAGGCTTGTGCCATGATCATTCTGGATCTTCCCCATCATACGGCACCTGTGATGTTATTGCATGTGGAATTCATTCTGAGCACGGAGACATTCTTGAGAAACTGAAACTGAAACTGTAGAAATGAAGGTCCCCTCCTGTTTTGGAACCACAGGAGCTATCTAGTTTGCTTTTAGGTAGCTGGGGGTTCATCTTTCCTCTTATGCTCTCTTTTCTTTGCAAAACAGTTAATTATTTCTGCCTTTCAGATCATTCACTTGTACTTCTTCCAAGTTCTTTTCTTAGCTCCCCAAAGACGAAGTATGACTGCCTTTAAGAGGGGATAAAGAACAATCATATACGTAAAAATCCACTTCACATGTCAAGTAGGTTGGTTTTTATGAATGAATTTATATGCTTAGAGATAAGGAGAGTGCTTGTGGAAGCTCTACCATTATAGGGAGTGCTTGCAGAAACTCTACTTGTGTAAGAAGAAAAAGAAGACAACCAATATCATACAGTGGGCTGATAGGGATACAAACACAACTCTTGCCAAGGATTTCAGGTGTCTGGTTCGTTTCACATTTGTTCATGAGTTTGGGGTTTTTGGTCATGCTCAGGGCTTAAAATGTTCTGCGTCTGGGCGGAATTCCGCGATTTCAGTTTGTAAAAAAAAAAAAAAAAAAAAAAAAAAAAACCCGAAAGGAGCAAGGCATCCGTGATCGGCTTGCAAGCGTTGATAGCAACGGCGCGCAAGTTATGGCCCCTGATTTTTCTTGGAAGAAGTTTCTGGTCGGACTAGTTTCAGTGGTTTTTTCCTCCTCCTGTTTTAAGCCCTGCATGCTACTTACAGAGTGCAGAAATGGTCCAGCTGGGCCCGGAGCTGGAGGAGAGACTGAAAGCGACGGACAACCATTGCATCCCTTATGCCTCGGTGGAAGGGGTCGTGACAGATCTGGGCAAGACCTTCAGCAGCAAGAACAGTCCCAAACGTGGCGTCATCCTGAAAAGTTCCTTAACGGAGATGAAATCACAGAGAATTCACGGATTCTGGTAAGGGTTTTTTACGTCATGATAGGATCATGGTTTTCCTGCCACTACAACAGGTTTCTTCATATTAAGTGAAACAAAGGTTAGAAAAGATTTCTTTAGAGGGGATTGGGACCATGAAGTCATAAGGACATCTCATTGTTGGCATTGATAATGAGTAGGACAGTGTATTATCTGTTAACTCTTTGATTCTCGCACCTTATCCACAAGGGTGCAGAAGAAACTGACCAGACATGCGTGGTGTGTTTGGAAAACCCCAGAGAGATGGTAACCTTGGAAGCTGGTGGATAGAGTGAGAGAATCAAAGGGTTAAGGTTCTGTTTTGCTAGCGTGGTTGACAATGCAGGATGCTGGTAGACAGGGTGCAGGAGTTAAAGGGTTAACTGTCTAGTTGTTAAAAACAAAATCATGAAAAAAGTGATGAGTGTACAGTTTTCCTACAACATTATCAAGAGGGAAAACTTGGGTATGAAGTACTTAAAATTTTGTTTGTTTGTTTGGATCATCACACTCAGGGAGATTATTTTTTTGCTTGTATTTTTCTTTTTTGAGTCCCATTTTCTACGCCACATTAATGGCAAAAGAAGCTGGCACAGTTTTTACAATGCCATGATGATGATGATTATGAGGACGATAATCAGGATGCTGTGGAGTTCCATATAGGATTGAGACTACGTGACAGGGCTGTACTTTATTCGTACTGTCATAAAATATCCTGGTGTCAATCAGGCTTGAGGAATACATAATACTAAGCTCAATACCTATGGTCCACGAGCCTTCTCTGTTTCTGGTCCACTTTCCTGGAACAAACTTCCTCTCTCAGTCCGTCATCAACCTACTTTTGTCTCCTTCAAGTCCGCTCTCAAAACTCACCTTTTCTCCTCTGCATAAAATCCTGACCTCACTCAATCCTCTCTGCAGCCTGTCTCCACTCGGAGGGGAATCACATTGTAATATATAATTGTATATAATATGCTCTCTATAATTTTCCATTGCTTTTATTCTTTCTCCCCATTTATAGCCGTGTGGCGTGTGCGTGTGCGTGTGCGTGTGCGTGTGCGTGTGCGTGTGCGTGTGTGTGTGTGTGTGTGTGTGTGTCTGTTTTAGCGCTTAGATTTGATTTTATCAAGATTTTGCGCTATATAAAATATTATATATTATTATATATATATTAATACATACACCTGCTAAGTTGGTCAGAAAATGTGAGCAACACTCTCATTGATCGTGGCTCATTATGCCAAGCGGGTTAAAGAGTACATGTAACTTTGGATCACAGGTCATTTCACCCTGGGGATGCCTGGGATTCTTTCAGTATAAATAGTATCCCCACCTTCTGGAAAGTCAGTGCTAGAAATTTTCTCTTTTCTGTCTGTCTGTTTGTTTCTCCCTTGTTCCTTTCCTTTCTGTCATTTCCTCCATTCATTTTCTGTCTTGCTGGTCCATTCACCTGTCTGTGTTCTATAAAACCTTACATACTTTCTGTTTGTTTCTGTCTTATTCCTGTGCTGTCTGTCGTTTCTTCCTATCATTTTCTGTCTTGCTGGTCCATTCACTTGTATGTGTTCAATAAAACCTTAAATACTTTCTGTTTGTTTCTCCCTTATTCCTGTGCTGTCTGTCATTTCTTCCTATCGTTTTCTGCCTTGTTGGTCCATTCACCTGTATGTGTTAGACAAAACCTTGCATATTTTCTCACATATGTTGAGCACATTTTTGGCTCTAAGGAAAGATGATGTGCAGAATCAGTTTTTAGGTAATTTAGGCCTGTTTTTATTTGTTTTAGTGCCCTTAGGTGTGTTTATATTTGTATTCAGCTTTGATTTTTTAAATCACATGGTGATGAATTGGATGGAGTGGTCAAGGCGAGGGGCATATCTTTAGATTATGTGCACGAATAGATTTATATGTGTACTTAATTTTCTTTTTTTCTTTTTTTTTTTGCCTGTTGAAGTATTGTGAATGTTTAGAAACAGTTATAGCCCTGATATGGCTCTACGCAGTCGGCTTGGCTTTAAACAAAAATGATAACAATGATAAAATACAGTAACGAATCCTTATGAACAAAAACCAAATTCCAGTTTGAAGTTGTACTGCCAACAGTACTGTTAACTTTGCAGGACAAATATTGAACGTAAACTGCGTGATACCTTTGAAGTGGCTGCCTTTGCGCTTCGAGATCCGTGCAATCCTAGCCATTCCATCATCGTGACGGATGCAGCAGAAGCCGATGAACTCCAGGACAGTCTGGAGTTGGTTCATGACAAGTTCGTCCCTCACAAATCTACAATCCTGAAAACAGGAATTGATCGTCTTTTCGGAGAGGTGAGAAATGTTTCCATTTTAAGTCAGTGTTGTGTTGTTGAAGGGAAGGAATTGTGTGTGTGTGTGTGTGTGTGTGTTGTGTGTGTGTGTGTGTGTGTGTGTGTGTGTGTGTGTGTGTGTGTGTTGTGTGTGTGTGTGTGTGTGTGTGTGTGTGTGTGTGTGTGTGTGTGTGTGTGTGTGTGTGTGTGTGTGAGTGAGTGAGTGAGTGAGTGAGTGGTGTGGTGTAAGGAACCTGAAAAAACATGAAAAAAGAAAAAGAACGCGTATTCAATACAACAAGACAAGACAGGCACAAATTTTTGGCTAACTGGACTTTGTCAAGCGTAAGATCATAAACAAACAAGCACCAGATACAGATGTCTTGTATTAAAATTTAAATACGCGTTCCTATTCTTTTTTTTCCGGTTTCTGTTTGCTTGAACACGGGCAGTCACACATGTTTTGGATTGTGTGTGTGTGTGTGTGTGTGTGTGTGTGTGTGTGTGTGTGTGTGTGTGTGGTGTGTGTGAGTGTGAATGTGTATGTGTGTGTGTGTGTGTGCGTGCACACATGGGTGAGCACATGCGTGTGTATTCTATTAGACAAATCTGTGAACAAGATATTTTCAGCTCTATCGCTTTAAGGATAGGTCTTTACCAACTTTTGGTCAAATCTGTCGACTTTTAAGGAGTCACAATGCAAAAGTTTGGAAAGTCAAGCTTGCTCAAAGTCACACGGAACAAAAGAAAAAAATGTGTCAAAAGTCAGCAGGTTTTGAGGAAAATCTGTGAACAGTTCTCTCCCAGTAACTGACCATGCTTTGTGGCAGCCTGTCTGTCATTATCCTCCAAGCACATCAGTTTTTATCTCAACCAATGCTTTTTCAAGGCATGATGACCTTGAGAAGTACAAAATCTGGATTTTTGTAAAAAAAAATTTTTTAATTAAAAAGGGAGATTGTGTGAATGGTTTGACCATTGTGTCTGATATTGTTATTATATTGTAAATGAAACTTGGCTTCTATGACTGTCACTTGTCATTGTCTTAATTATCTATGACTATCACTTGTCATTGTCTTAATTATCTATGACTGTCACTTGTCATTGTCTTATTATCTATGACTGTCATTTGTCATTGTCTTAATTATCTATGACTGTCACTTGTCATTGTCTTAATTATCTATGACTGTCACTTGTCATTGTCTTAATTAACCCTTTGACTCCCACACTGTCCACGAACTGCAAAAACTTAACTCATTGACTCCCTCACCCTATCCATCAAAGGTAGTCAAAGGGTTAAGTTTTTGCTTTGCTAACGTGGTTGGCAATGCAAGATGCAGACGGACAGAGTGCAGGAAGCAAAGGGTTAAAATTACTTAAGATCTGAATCTTATTAGTCATTATTATTACAATGAATTTGACTGTCATTAGTTGTAGTAGCAGTGGTATACTTTGATTTTGGAATGGTTTAACCCCTTTGACTCCCTCACCCTGTCCACCAGCATCGTGCATTGTCAATGCTGCTAGCAAAGAGCAAACTTAAGCCTTTGACTCCCTCATCCTATGGGTGAGGGAGTCAAAGGGTTAAGCTTTTGCAGCTGGTGGGTGTGGTGCGGGAGTCAAAAGGTTAATTTATCTTCTTTAGATGTCTTGTTTTTGTTATTTGTGTTTGTGTGTTGGATTTAAAAGATTTACCTAAAATTTCAAATTATCTTGCTGTTGGTCTCTTTCTCTTCATTTGCACTGGGGAGAGTTATGGCTTCTTTGACAGCCGCCGACAACATATACATGTAAGCATTATCATTTTATAGCGGCACATATTATAGTAGCATGTCTCTTTTCTTTCAGGTTTGCCATGGAATTCAAGAAACAGAAGAGATGTTGTCCATGGGAACAGGCCTCCTGGCATCGGCGAGATTGTCCTTGAAGATGGCCGTTTGAAACTTAGACCACCAGAGCAAGCTGCCACATACATCCTCACCAGATTGTCCAAAGACCAGCTGTTCAGGCAGATCCAGTTGCGGGCTTTCCCTTTCAAAGTGTTGACTGTCCTTTTCGGCGTGGTAGCAGCCGGCTTTTTTGGCTACTGGATCTGGAGGAAGATAAAAAAATATCAAGCCTTCAGGATCACTCAGAAGAGCTTAGAAGAGTCTCGACGCGTCGTTCTCAGTCGCCGTGCGCAGGCGAGGGATGAGAGCTCGAAAGAAACTGACCTGGCGTGCGTGGTGTGTTTGGAGAACCCTAGGGAGGTGGTCATCTTGGAATGTGGGCATATCTGTATGTGCAGTGACTGTGCGGAGATGCTCCCCTCACCACAAAAGTGCCCTGTTTGCTGTGCCTATATACAGAGGTTCCTACCTATAAACATGCCATAGGTTTATTTTGATCTGAGCTTTCCATACTTTTCGCTTCAGGCAGCCGTTCATATGAATGTTTTACTCCATCCTTATTTTCTACCCACATGTTTTAAACTGAAAATGTACTTGTCGTACTGTCCTTGATGGAGGCTTCTCTGTTGAAGACCTGCTGTCCAGCTCTTTCCAGATTTTCTTGCTCTTTTCACATGACCCCTGTACGCAAGCCTTGTCTCTGTCCGTTCTGATCAAAGGGAAGTAAGTTGTATTCTGGCCTAAGCTCCACTTCTCAGTCGGGATTTTCTGTTGGTGTCTTTTCCTGGGTGATCTGAAAGTTTAGCTGGAAAGTTGGGTGATCTGAAAGTTTAGCTGGAAAGTTGGGTGATCTGAAAGTTTAGCTGGAAACTTGGGTGATCTGAAAGTTTAGCTGGAAAGTTGGGTGATCTGAAAGTTTAGCTGGAAAGTTGGGTGATCTGATAATTTAGCTGGAAACTTGGGTGATCTGAAAGTTTAGCTGGAAAGTTGGGTGATCTGACAATTTAGCTGGAAAGTTGGGTGATCTGAAAGTTTAGCTGGAAAGTTGGGTGATCTGACAATTTAGCTGGAAAGTTGGGTGATCTGAAAGTTTAGCTGGAAAGTTGGGTGATCTGACAATTTAGCTGGAAATTCCCGATACCAGGGAATATTCATATTCACTTCTTTTTTGTTGTTGTTGTTTTTTTGTTTTTGTCATAGTGGATTTTTGTCAAGTGAAATTCAGGCTGCCCTCCCTGTTGAGAGTACATTGCCATGGCAATGTCACCCATTTTCAGAAAAAAAAATTTTTTGACCAAGACTTCAGAAAGACGAGAAGGCTAATTGGCTTTCAAGGGGAAGGACCTGGGAAATGAACTTATGAGCTTGTCTCTCTAGTATTTTATGCCAGGGCAGCCTGGCAAGTACCATGCTCTTCACTGTTTTAAACTGCCAAGGGATCTATTAAATGTGCACTGGCCAGAAGGCACAAGGGTCTGCTTGTTTTTTTGTCCCATTCCAAAGGATTGGACGTTCACTTTGATTTTCCAATCTTTAGTGTCTTGTGGTCTCAGGCAGTTAATTTTTGTTCTTGAATTTTAAACTGAAACTGTGCTTATCATTGTGTTAAAACAGATGATGTTCTCAGTTTGACTGATGTATGATGATCATTATCATCAGGTACCTTGCCGTATGGCATTGGCGATTATGGACTTCCATCTGTCTCTATCACTTGTTGCCTCAAGCATCTCTTCCACCCTCTTTGTCCCCAGCCACTCTGCAAGTCCGTCTAGTATCTTCTCCCTGGGTCTACCCGGTGCTCTCTTTCCTTCCAGCTTTCCCGTTGTGACCAGGTGCTCCAATTCCCCTTTCCTCATAAAATGGCCTATATATGTTGCCTGTCTTTTCCTAATCTTCCTTATGAATGATCTACTTGTATCTGCCTCCATCAAAACTGTCTCACTTGTTTTTTTTGCTGTCCATGGAACTCTCAAGATTCTTCTTAGAAACCACATCTCAGCTGCCTCAATCTTGTTCTGGCTTTGCTTGTTGACTGTATAACATTCAAGATGTATATATGGTCGTATAATTTTCATACTCAGATTTTGAATGAAAACTGCTTATCATTGCAGCTAATGCAGGTATAGCTCTTAGTTTGCATGATATGTTGTATTAGAGTGTGAGTGTGAGTTTAATTTTACATGATTATGATACAGTGTATCAGTGTGTGTGTGTGTAATTTTTAGTTTTACATGATTGTGATACGTTATATCAGTGTGAGTGGTTTTAATTTTGCATATATGTTGTATCAGCATGTGAGTGTAGTTTTAGTTTTATATGATTATATGTTGTATCAGCTTGTGAGTGTAGTTTTAGTTTTATATGATTATATGTTGTATCAGTTAGTGAGTGTAGTTTTAGTTTTACATGATTATATGTTGTATCAGCTTGTGAGTGTAGTTTTAATTTTACATGATTATATGTTGTATCAGTTAGTGAGTGTAGTTTTAATTTTACATGATTATATGTTGTATCAGTTAGTGAGTGTAGTTTTAGTTTTATATGATTATATGTTGTATCAGCTTGTGAGTGTAGTTTTAGTTTTATATGATTATATGTTGTATCAGCTTGTGAGTGTAGTTTTAATTTTACATGATTATATGTTGTATCAGTGTGTGAGTGTAGTTTTAATTTTACATGATTATGATACGTTGTATCAGTGTGTGAGTGTAGTTTTAATTTTACATGATTATGATACGTTGTATCAGTGTGTGAGTGTAGTTTTAGTTTTACATGATTATATGTTGTATCAGTTAGTGAGTGTAGTTTTAGTTTTACATGATTATGATACGTTGTATCAGTGTGTGTGTTCATTTTAATTTTACATGATTATGATACGTTGTGTCAGTGTGTGAGTGTTCATTTTAATTTTACATGATTATATGTTGTATCAGTGTGTGAGTGTAGTTTAATTTTACATGATTATGATACGTTGTATCAGTGTGTAAGTGTTCATTTTAATTTTACATGATTATGATACGTTGTATCAGTGTGTGAGTGTTCATTTTAATTTTACATGATTATGATACGTTGTATCAGTATGTGAGTGTTCATTTTAATTTTACATGATTATGATACGTTGTATCAATATGTGAGTGTTCATTTTAATTTTACATGATTATGATGCGTTGTATCAGTATGTGAGTGTTCATTTTAATTTTACATGATTATGATACGTTGTATCAGTATGTGAGTGTTCATTTTAATTTTACATGATTATGATACGTTGTATCAGTATGTGAGTGTTCATTTTAATTTTACATGATTATGATACGTTGTATCAGTATGTGAGTGTTCATTTTAATTTTACATGATTATGATACGTTGTATCAGCGTGTAAGTGTTCATTTTAATTTTACATGATTATGATACGTTGTATCAGTATGTGAGTGTTCATTTTAATTTTACATGATTATGATACGTTGTATCAGTGTGTGAGTGTTCATTTTAATTTTACATGATTATGATACGTTGTATCAGTATGTGAGTGTTCATTTTAATTTTACATGATTATGATGCGTTGTATCAGTATGTGAGTGTTCATTTTAATTTTACATGATTATGATACGTTGTATCAGTATGTGAGTGTTCATTTTAATTTTACATGATTATGATACGTTGTATCAGTATGTGAGTGTTCATTTTAATTTTACATGATTATGATACGTTGTATCAGTATGTGAGTGTTCATTTTAATTTTACATGATTATGATACGTTGTATCAGCGTGTGAGTGTTCATTTTAATTTTACATGATTATGATACGTTGTATCAGCGTGTGAGTGTTCATTTTAATTTTACATGATTATGATACGTTGTATCAGTGTGTGAGTGTTCATTTTAATTTTACATGATTATGATACGTTGTATCAGTGTGTAAGTGTTCATTTTAATTTTACATGATTATGATACGTTGTATCAGCGTGTAAGTGTTCATTTTAATTTTACATGATTATGATGCGTTGTATCAGTATGTGAGTGTTCATTTTAATTTTACATGATTATGATACGTTGTATCAGTATGTGAGTGTTCATTTTAATTTTACATGATTATGATACGTTGTATCAGTATGTGAGTGTTCATTTTAATTTTACATGATTATGATATGTTGTATCAGTGTGTGAGTGTTCATTTTAATTTTACATGATTATGATACGTTGTATCAGTGTGTGAGTGTAGTTTTTTTTTGTTTTTTGAGTCCCATTTTCTATGCCATCTTAATGCCACAGAAGCTGGTGCAGTTTTTATAATGTAGTGATGATGATGATGATGAGGGTGATAATCATGATGCTATGGAGTTCCATTCAAGATTGAGACTGCGTGACAGGGCTGTACTCCACGCTTACTATCATAATATATCCTGGCGTCAACTAGGCCCAAGAGATGCAGACACTTGCTGTGCTGGTCAGAAGATTTGAGCAACTCCCTCATTGACGCATCCGTGAAGTTGATGAGACTCGACTGTGTGGTCCCAGTCTTCCCAATAAGCCCATAGCATGCCCAGTTCTGGGTAGGAGCTGGTTAGAGCTGAAAAATCCCATAATAATTACTTATGGGGATTTGAACCCACAAGCTTCCAGTCTGTAGTCCATTGTGCTAACCACCACACCATGGTGCGCGAGTGTAGTTTAAGTTTTGCGTGATTATGATACGTTGTGTCACAGTGCGAGTGTAATTTGGTTTTACATGATTATGATACGTTGAATCAGTGTGTGTGTAGTTTTACTTTTACATGATTGTGTGTTGTGTCAGAGTGTGGGTGCAGTTTTAGTTTTGCGTGATTATGATGCGTTGTATCAGCATGTGAGCGTAGTTTTAAGTCTGAAGGAGAGTCAATTTTGAGTGGTTTTTGAGAAGGTAACGAGTTGTGACCAAAGGTCAGTGCAGTTTTGAGTTTTATGGATTACGATGTGGTTGTGTTTGATAGTGTGTTTGTGTGTGTGTGGTAATTTTAGTTGGGTGTTTTAAATGACTGTACTGGTTATACTGTGGTTAATCCAATGTGTGAGTGTGTGTGTGTGTGTCAAAGGGTTAAATTTTTGCAGTTGGTGGGTAGGTTAAGGGAGTCAGAGGCTTAACCCTTTATTTCCTGCACCTTGTCCACCAGCTTCCTGCATTATCAACTATGCTAGCAAAGCAAAAACTTAACCCTTTGACTCTCTCAGTTGGGGATAAGATGAGGGAGTCAAAGGGTCAAGTTTTTGCAGTTGGTGGGTAGGGTGAGGGAGTTAGAGGGTTAAAGTGGTTCTGATAGTGTATTTTGAGTGTTGTTGATTGTAGTACAGTTGTAGTTGATTGTGACAGTGTAGCTTTACTTGGGAGTTTCAAACTATACTGATTGTATTTATATACAGAATATGAATGTATATGTGTGTATTTATATACAGAATATGAATGTATATGTGTGTATTTATATACAGAATATGAATGTATATGTGTGTATTTATATACAGAATATGAATGTATACATTTGAGAGTGTTTGAGTGATTCAAGTTTTTCCAAGTGATTTACATATGAATTGTAACTTAAAGTGAATATAATAATAAACTATCAAAAGTGTTGGCCAGTGTTGTTTTGCTGTCTCAGGACTGTCAGCCTGGAATAGACTTCCGCTCTGCCTTTGCCTAACACCTAACCTTTCTGATTTTAAATCCAGTTTAAAAACCCAACTCTTTTCCCAATAATGAATTCTACAACTACTTCTTCTTTCCCTCAGTCCGTGTATTAAATATTGTAAAGTGGTGTTTGTTGATTGTATGCGTATGCCTGGTGTGTGAGTGCACTTTGATAAGAATTGTCAAGATTTGATGCCGCATAAATACTGTAATCATTTTTTATTATTATTATTGTTGTTGTTATTATTATTATCATTATTATTATTGTTGTTGTTGTTGCTGTTCTTGTTGTTGTTATTATTATTATCATCATCATTACTGTTATTATTAATGAGTGATTTGCATGTGTATTGTAAGTGAACATGCACAGCCAGCCCTGTACAAACTCACACACACAAGAAACAAACAAACAAAATAATAGAAAATAACAGATTATCACTGCAACTTATGGATTACTTTGTGGTGAGGGGAAATGACACAAATTTCTGAATTGACACACTATCAGTAGGCTTTGGTTTGGGTTACTGTTTTATTGCATTTTATGAAGCACATATAGTTTTCATAATCATTGTGCCATTTTAAAATGGCTTTAACCACACAAGTGACAGAAACATAAAAGTGAAACTTGTTCAGATGTAAAACTTGATCCATAAGGAAGGTTATGCTGCATTTTCAGATCTGAAATTATATCATACAAAAATTGAAACAGCAATAAATGCACACCAAGGTATTTTTGGCATGTAGTTCAAGTTCATTAGATATCTTAGAGCATAGGTTTGTCGTTTGGTTTTTGTTTTTAACTTTAAAGTTGGGACAGAAACGTTTGTGTAAATCATAAATGCATTGTTTATGCACAGAGAATGATAAGTTTTAAGAGATGCCAACTTCAGAACTGTATTGTATTCAGAACATCATAATACAGTAGAATCTGTTAATAACGTGTGGCACGGCTGCCGACTTCAGGGAATCAGGACTGATGACTGCAGGGAAAGACCTGCTGGCCGCTCAGAAAGACTAGACGGCAAACTCGGTATCCGTTTCAGGGCATATTAGACCTTGCTGAACAGCAAAATGGGATGTGGCTAGGGTTTCATGCCTGGCCGCTTTTGTAGCCGTTCAAACAAACTGTTTGGTTGAAGTAAGGCAACGTTGGGAGTTCCGACTGCTGTCTTTCGAGAGTATAGTAGAGGGAAAGAGGTAAAGGAGCTGGCAGCTATGCGAGCTGGTGGCAGGGCGGGCTGCCCGAGAGAGAGATGAAAACCAGAGTGGGGCGAGAGAGGGGTCTTCCATTCTCTCTTGGTCTAGAGGCTGGGCTGGACACGGTTGGTGCGCATTGTGTGGCAGTGTCCTGGGGTTTGTCATCTCCCCACCTTGCTATTAGGTTTGTAAACAAGGTAACTGTTGACTGGATCTGAATGGGTCACAAAATGCATGGACAGGCCCCCTTTGCTTGATGAAATGACTATTGAGTGGCATCAGGAGCTTGGGAGGTGACTGGAGAGTGGAGAGGCATTGGTGCTGTGGGTCCCATAACAAGATAACGATTTTATTTTAGCCCAGTGCACAGACACAAGGAAGATGTTTTGGCTATACATGCAATCACACTCATGCTCACAACAATTACAATATTCAACATCATAAAAGACAAATTCATCAGTCATCCACGGAATCAAAGAAACACATGCACACAACACACACACACTCTCACGCCAAGGCGCCCAAATCCGAGCCACCTTAGCTGGCCACTAATTGTTGGTTCTGCCCTGCCAGCTAATTAACAGCGCGCATCTGTCCTTCCTCTTCCACTCTCCACACCACCCTCACCCATCCTGTGGTGAGCCACAGGCACACATTGAAGTATAGGCTTGCACATTGACCTAGATTCGACTAGGCCTACTCTGTGCCAGTATCAGTCACTTCCTACATTCAGTCCCTCCCGAAAGATCGCAGCAGTTACAAAGCACTGCACCCTTGTGATATTTCTTCTTAACCCTTTGACTCCTGCAACCTGTCCAGCATCTTGCATTGTCAACCATGCTAGTAAAGCAAAAACTTAACCCTTTTGACTCCCTCACCCTACCCATCAGCTTCCTGCAGGAAACTGGTGGATAGGGTAAGGGCATCAAAGGGTTAAGTGTTTGCAGTTGGTGGATAGTGTGCGGGGGTCAAAGGGTTAACCGAACATCATAATACAGTGGAATCTGTTAATAAAATTCAAGAAGGAAATTCAAGAAGGACAGGTATGTGTTCATTATACCAATAGCTGGTAGCAGGTACAAGACAGACAAGAATAATCGGTGACCTTACACAGCGCTAAGTGTTCGTTGCCTTGTTAGTTGAGTTCAGATGTCATTCACAACATTCCCTAGTTCATACATCATCATTGTGACGTTCACCAGTGAAGCACACATACCACCTGTGGGGATACCAGGGGCTTTTCAGTATATAATTCGAGGGTTGACAACCAGAACCAAGTATCGCGATTTTCTGACAGTTTACAGGAGACGATTTTTAACTGGGTTTTCGGGGAGAGGCTATATCTACATTTTGAGATACTGGTTTTTGGTTTATCGATAACCGATCAAAAATCGATATAGCAAAAACAAATTCTACCAAGTGAAAGATCACATCAAAAGCAACAGTTCAGTACAAAAAGTGAAAATTGACAAAAAAGTGAGATAATAGGTTCTGGCTGTCAACCCTCGAATTAATAATATCACCACCTGGAAATTCTGCGCTAGAAATTTATTTCTTCTGTCACTCTCTTTCTTTCTGCCTTGTTCCTTTGCTTTCTGTCATTTCTTTCAATCATTTTCTGCCTTGCTGGTCCATTCACCTGTATGTGTTCTGTAAAGTCTTATTACTTTCTCTTAGGATTAAGGTACATGTATTAAATACATTTTGCTCTAGGGAAATGAGTATGCAAAAGCAATTTCAGGTAAATTTACACCTGTTTTTGATAATCATACTTATGTTTAAATTTGTATTCAGTGTTTTTTTTTAAAATCCCTTGTGTGATAAATTGGATGGAGTAGTCAACACCAGGGCATCTCCTTAGATTATGTGCGCAAATGCAGTGATGTGTGCTTAATTTTCTTTACCTGTTTTCTGTTGAAGTATTGTGTTTATTTGAAACAATTATAGCCCTGATATGGCTCTACATAGTCAGCTAGGCTTTAAACAGAAATAACAATAAGATATCCTCACATTTGTGTTCATTTATTCTTGTGTTTTGTATTCGTTTGACCTAGAAATTGGCCAGAAATTTGTGCCTGTTGTGTTTCGCTATATTAAATATGTGTTTTGATTCTATTTTTGTGTATTAATTAGAAGGATTTTAGCTAATCAATTACAACATTAATTAATCTGACAATCAATGTTTTCTGCATTAAACTGAACGGAATTCAAATAAGAAACACCACACTCAGACAGACCAGATTGTACTGCCAATGACACAGTCGTTGCTTTCACCAAGAAATGTTTTATTAATATTATTTATAAAATATAAAATAATCATAAACATGCAGCCATTATAACTGTTAAACAAACTATACCTTCAAAGGAAATTATCTGTTTAGAATATATATATATATATATATATATATATATATATATATATATATATATATATATATATGTATATATATATATATGTATCTACACACACACACACATACACAACACATGCATACACACACATACACAACACACATACATACACAACACATGCACACACACATATATATATATATATATATATTATATTGCATACACACACACACACACACACATATACACAACACATGCACAGACACACACATGTACACATACACACATTAATGAGACACACACACACATACACACACACACACACACATATATATATTATATGTATATATATATATATATATACATATATATATATATATATGTGTGTGTGTGTGTGTGTGTGTGTGGTGTGTGTAGTGTGTGTGTGTCTCATTAAGTGTGTGTATGTGTACATGTGTGTGTCTGTGCATGTGTTGTGTATATGTGTGTGTGTGTGTGTGTGTATGCAATGTATATATGTGTATAGACAGATGTAGATACATATATACATGTATATATATAGATGCAATGTATATACGTATTTATACATGACAAAATTGCATGCCTTTATTACCCAGTAATATACATACAAAGAAATTGTTGATATGAACAGATGAAAGCTTAAAACTCACTCATTCTGGCCTTTCTATAGTAATACAGACATTTAATTGTCAAACCCATTACAGTGCATCTCTCTCACAAATGCATGCATGCACACTCACACACATACAGACACATGGACACACCTACAGACAGACAGACAGACAGACACACACACAACTCATACAATACACACACACACAGACATACACACACACAGTCACACAAACACATACATATACACAGATGCATGTGCACATGTATACGCATGCATGCACACATACACACAAAGATGTACAGAGACACACACTCACACATACACACACACTCGCATGCACGCGCGCGCACACACACACACACAGTCAAGCAAACACATACACACACACACACAGTCACACAAACAAACACCACATCAGCACATGCAGGAAGCTGGTGGATAGGGTGAGGGAGTCAAAGAGTTAAAGAGTTAAGTTTTTGCAGTTTTGACTCCCGCGCCCTATCCACCAACAGCAAAAAGTTAACCCTTTGATTCACTCACCCTATCCACCAGCTGCCTGCAGGCATCAAAGGGTTAAGTTTACGAAGCTGGTTGATAGGATGAGGGAATCAAAGGGTTAAGTTGTTGCTTGCTAGCACTGTTGATAATGCAGGATGCTGGTGAACAGGGTGCAGGAGTCAAAGGGTTAAACAAAACAAAACGCTCCTTCCACCTCCTGTTACCCATATATCAAGATTTTGGGATACATACATTTGGGATGCCTTTGTTCCAGCAAAATACCCCAGTTCCAGACTCAGATAAGTGTCTGTCAGGGATGGGGAACATAACTAAGCAGCAATGGAGAGTAGGCAGACACTACCCTGATACAAATAAAATGATCAAACCACTTTTGCAGATCATGAACAGTTTCAGTTTCAGTTTCAATTTCCGAAGATGACGTCTCTGCACTCAGAATGAATTCTATATGCACTAACGTCACAGGTTCCATGTGATGGAGAAGATCCAAAACGATCACGGCACAAACCTTAAGCCTGTGTATAAACCCATCAGCTGGCTAGGTCCTGAGATCCTACCTAGATAGTTCCATAACCCTGGGGTCATAGGGAAGTGAGGTGGCAGAGACCTCAACTTTTCCCTGGGCCAGCACCTCGAGGGTGGCGCCCATCCCCTCTCCCTCGCTTCAAATTCATATTCACATTCTTTTTAATCAAGACTTCAGAAAGGCAAGAAGGCTAATTGGTTTTCCAGGGGAGGGACCTGGGAAATCAACCTATTTCTCCCAATGTTTTATGCCAAGGCAGCTGGGCAATGCCCTGCTCTTCACGATTTTCAACTGCCATGGGATCTTCATAAAATGATAAGCTGTCGAAGTACGTTACATTTCAATATGATTCAGAATGGAGTCTTTCAACCAGCATTCCAAAAAGATCTATGTCTTTGCGGAACTGCAGCTAGAAGCTGATGCGATGAAAATTGCTACAGATCTGAAGACAGTTGCAGGGATTAGAGCTGCTTTATATCTGACAATCCCAAGACAGAAGTGGAATGTAAAATTGGGAAAAAGGGGAACAATTCTGAAAAACCAAAGCCACTTCTGAAAAAGAGACTCAAACAAGAGCAATGTGAAAGCTGTGTCCAAACTTGTGAATAATACGAACCAGTAAAAAACACGAAAAAAGAATGAGAACGCATTTTAATACAACAAGACAAGACAGGCGCAAAATTTCGGACAACTGGCCTTTGTCAAGTGTAAGATCACAAACAAACAAACATCAGATACAAAAATAAGGAGAAAAAGACTGAAACTTCCCTGCTGCTCTGTCCAGTCTTCTTATTCTTTTTTCGTGTTTTTTCTGGTTCCTGTTTGCTGAACGCAGGCAGTCACACTTTTTTTTGCATATTGTGAATAATACATTTTTTTGGTAAAAGTTTTAATATTAAAGATCCAAGAATCTGAAAGACAATACTTTAGGTAGATCCTGTAAAGTTCACAAATGACCTTAAAAAAATGATGGCTGAAAGCAGCACAGCAGACAAGTTTGTCAAAACTGAAATTTTATTCAAGACATAGTCAAAGTGAATGTTCATACCACTAGGTAGAATCGCAAGGAGCAAGGCAGAGAAAGAAATTCTCATCATGATACACATGTGTGCTACGTGCATTGTGACTGCTTTGTCTTTTCGGTGTTGGTCAGTGTCACGTGCACAGTAGATGTCTCCTTTCTCCTGTCCTTGAAAGTTTGCAGCAACTTTCTGGTGATGGCAAGAAACATCTGAAAACAGAGGGTACATTCAGTCGTACGTGATCTGCAATGTTTACTGCAGTGCATACAGCATTTTGGTCTTTAAGTAGAAAACTTTTTTTTGTTTGTTTGTTCATGGGCTGTAGTTCCTCTGCACAGTCGAATACATACATCAGGGCTTAAAACAGGAGGAAAAAAACACTGAAACTAGGGGGGTCCGGGGGCCATAACTTGCGC
Organism: Monoplex corrugatus; assembly: GCA_030674185.1. Taxonomy (NCBI): domain Eukaryota; kingdom Metazoa; phylum Mollusca; class Gastropoda; order Littorinimorpha; family Ranellidae; genus Monoplex; species Monoplex corrugatus. The sequence goes on along the minus strand of JAPXFY010000025.1, from coordinate 8,822,577 downwards.
GCTGTTGCTATGAACGCTTGCAAGCCGATCATGGATGCCTTACTCCTTTCGTTTTTTTTTTTTTTTATTTTTTTTTTACAAACCAAAATCGCGGAATTCTGCCCAGACGCGGAACGTTTTAAGCCCTGATACATCATCATCATCAAGTGCCTTGCCACATGGCGTTGGTGATCACGGCCCTCCATATCTATCCCTTGTTGCTGCAAGCACATCTTCCACCCTCTCCGTCCTCAGCCACTCTGCAAGTCTGTCCAATATTTTTCCCCTGGGTCTACCTGGTGCTCTCTTTCCCTCCAGCTTTATATACCTACTGTAGGCGTTTTATGTGTCGGCTGCTTTTTAATCCTGCAAATAAATGTAATCATACTCTGTTTTCGTATATACTTGTTTTGCGGGTGCAAGTGGTGGGTGTTTTCATGCCTCTATTAGCCTTTGAATAGTGACATGGCTTATGGGATCTTTAACGTGCGTATTTGATGTTCTGCATGTGCGTGCACTTGAAAGCGGTTCATGCACTGGCAGGTCTCTATACTTATATTGACCCGGCAGATCTGAAAAATCTCCATCTTTACCCACTTGATAGTGCCCAAGTACGAGGTGTTCCAACTCTGGGCCACCCAGACCTCACAACAAAACACAGTTTCAACCATTTTTTTTAAAGGATCATTGCACTGAGGGAGGTTACCTTTGTGCTCACCTTTTTCCTCCTGTTTTCTATGCCACCTTAATGCCACAGAAGCTGGAACAGTTTTTACAATTTGTGATGATGATGACAATGAGGGTGATAATCATGATGCTATGGAGTTCCATTCCGGATTGAGACTGTGTGACAGGGCTGTACTGTATGCTTACTATCATAATATATCCTGTTGTCAACCAGGCCCGAGAGATACAGACACCTGTGGTGCTGGTCAGAAGATCTGAGCAACACCCTCAATGACGCATCCGTGAAGTGGATGAGACTCAACCGTTTGGTCCCAGTCTTCCCAACAGGCCCATAGCACGCCCAACTCTGGGTAGGAGCCGGTTTAGAGCCGAAAAATCCCACAATGATTTTTGAAGGGACTGATGGGGATTTGAACACACAACCTTTCCAGTCGGTAGTCCGTTGTGCTAACCACTACACCACGGCCACTGGTAACAGAATTTAAACTAGTTCAAAAGGGATTTATGGCGTGTATACAGTTCCATGTGCTCTCCACCCAAATGTAGCTGCATACTGTACAACTGATTACAGGTGGGATTGCCGTCTTTATTCGTCTGTCACTCTGATTGCAGGTAAGATTATCCGTCTACCCCGTTGCTTATGTGGGTGCGGACATTAAACTCCAAACAACAACAACATCCACCCAAATCTGCTTAAGATCAACCAGCTGCCGTGGTGTAGTGGTCAACGCAACAGACTACTGACTGGAAGGTTGCGGGTTCGAACTCCCATCAGTCCCTTAAAAAAAAATCATTGCGGGATTTTTCAGCTCTTACCGGCTCCTACCCAGAGTTGGGCGTGCTATGGGCTCATTGGGAAGACTGGGACCACACAGTCGAGTCTCATCCACTTCACGGATGTGTCATTGAGGGTGTTGCTCAAAAATTCTGACCATCACTACAAGTGTCTGTAGCTCTCGGGCCTGGTTGACACCAGGACATGTTGTGATAGTAAGCGTAGAGTACAGCCTTATCACTCAGTCTCAATCCTAGATGGAACTCCATAGCATAATGATTATCATTCTCATCGACATCAGCATCATTGCATTGTAAAAAAAAAAAAAAGAAAAAATCTGCTTATGATTCACCAGACTCCTCAAGTGTGTGCAAAATCCTATGCACTGGCAACATCATGACAAAAGGAAACTGGGGGAATGGGATCTATGCATCTATGCAATACTAGGCTGATCATCAGAACCTTGCAGCATTAACCCTTCGATCCCGCACCCTGTCCACCAGCATCCGCCATTGTCAACCCTGCAAGCAAAGCAAAAACTGAACCTTTTGATTTTCTCACTTATCCACCAGCTTCCTGTAGGAAGCTGGTGGATAGGGTGAGAGAATCAAAGGGTTAAGTTTTTGCAGTTGGTAGATAGGGTGTGGGAGTCAAAGGGTTAAGCTGGGGAGTGAAAAGGCCAATCTTTATGCTGAGCTGGGATTCAACGAGAGGAATCAGATCTTGATTCCTTTCTCTGTCAGCTTTATTATCTTGTTTTTGTTGTTTAAAGCCCAGCCAACTGCACAGAGCCATATCAGGGCTACAACTGTTTCGAAGCACATACAAAACTTCAACAGGAAAAAAAAAAAGAAAAGAAAATGAAGTACACATATCAAAGCATGCGCACACATCATCTAAGGAGATGCTCCTGGCATTGAGGCTCTCCATCCAATTTATTGCACAGGGGATTTAAAGAACACACCTGAATACAAATTTAAATATGTGTAAGGACACCAAAACATACATAAAAATGGGTATAGATTACCTAAAATTGCTTCCATATGTCTCACTTCCCTAGAGCCAAAAATGCACTTAATGCATGTACCCAATTATCAATCCTAAGAGAAAGTACGCAAGACTTTATTGAACACATACGGGTGAACGGCCCAGCAAGGCAGAAAATGAAAGGAAAATATTAACAAAGCAAAGGAGCAAGGCAGAAACAAAGAGAGTGACAGAAAAGAGGAAATTTCTAGCAAAGAATTTCCAGAAGGTGGGGATACTATTTATACCGAAAGAGCCCTAGGCATCCCCACAGGGGAAATTAATAATACTAACGATGAAGATTTCTTATATAGTACAACAGCATGAGAAGCAAGCTCTTAATCATTTTGCACTGTAAGGAATATGTTATGCAATAAAACATAATTCTGTCAGCTGACACAGTCAATACAAAATAATTATAACTGAAAAGCAGACTCACCTCATCTACAATATATGTAACCATATTTCACCTGCCTCAATGTTGTCCTGACTTTGCTTTTGCTGATTGTCTAACCTTCGTATGCGTACAACCTCATCTACAAAATGAATACGATTCTAAAGAAGACTCACCTCGTCTGTTCGAGTATGATCTTCGGAGCTGATTTCAAAGAGCTGCAAACCTGACTGTTGTGCATAGGCCTGAGCCTCTTCAGTGGATACGACTTTCTTCTCGTTGTCATCATCGTTGTTGCCCACTGACACATGACAAAAGGCATCCAGTTTAATTTCATATCCAAGGGGAACAAATCCTGTTTGTTCTCTGGCATGCTGGTGCGCATGTGTCCCATACTTTTAACCCTTTGACTCCCACACCCTATCCAATTGTAAAAACTTAACCCTTTGACTCCCTCACCCTATCCACCAATTGCAAAAACTTAACCCTTTGACTCCCTCACCCTATCCACCAACTGCAAAAACTTAACCCTTTGATTCCCTCACCCTATCCACCAATTGCAGTAAACTTAACCCTTTGACTCCCACACCCTATCCACCAATTGCAAAAACTTAACACTTTGACTCCCTCACCCTATCCACCAGCTTTCTGCAAGAAGTTGGTGGATGGGGTGAGGCAGTCAAAGGGTTATGTTTTTCCTTTGCTAGCATGGATGACAATGTAGGATGCTGGTGGACAGGGTGCCAGAGTCAAAGGGTTAATAATGATACTACCATTATCATTATCATTACTATCATTATCACCATTATCATTAGTGCTTAGAGCCCAGCCAAATGCACACGAGCCGTATCAGGGCAATAACTATGTCAAAATACACACATTCAGAATCTCACTGACCCTGTAAAAAATCCCACCGGAAAAGAAAATTAAGTGCATATATTGCATTTGTGCACATAATCTACAGATATGCCCCTGTTTCTGTTTCAGCCAATTAATCACCAGGGGGTGAAAACAACAACAACCCAAATGTATACACATAATTTTGTACACTAAAATACATATAAAACACTGGCCTAAAGTTACCTGAAATTGCTTTTACACATGACATTTCCCTACAGCCAAATAAGTACTTAATACTTGAACCCAATTATCAATCCTAAGACAACGTATGTAAGACTGTATCGAACACATACAGGTGAATAGACCAACAAAGCAGAAAATGATAGGAAGAGATGACAGAAAACAAAGGAGCAAGGCAGAAACAAAGAGAGTGACAGAAAAGATGAAATTTCTAGCACAGAATTTCCAGAAGGTGGGGATACTATTTATACTGAAAGACCCCCCCCCCCCCCCCCACAGGAGAAATTAATAATACTAACGATGAAGATTTTTTATATAGCACAACAGCACGACAAGCGAGCTCTTAAGCATTTTGCACTTTAAGGAATATGTTACACAATAAAACATGATTCAACAATAAAATAAAATCATACAATGCATGACGTCATATTGAACAAGAAAAAACAAACAAACAAACAAACAAAAGTACAGTACAATCTCATCAGGAAAATCACAAGCACAAACAAGAACATGCTTCCAAATGAATGCACGCAGACACATACACGCCCAAGTATGTATGCGCACGCAGACGCACACATATGGACAAACATAGGCCCCCACACATGACACCGACACAAAGAAAGCAAACAGATGAACGTAAACAACATAACATTTTCTCACACAACCAAACCCACACATGACACTGACACAAGGAATGCAAACAGATGAACAAACAGCTGCCTCCTCTTTCTCTCCCATTATGTAACACATCAGTCCCAATTTCTGATTCAGTTAAAAACCTTGGTGTCTGCCTTGACTCTACCCTCTCCATGAACAACTTTGTTTCTCAAACTGCCAGATATTGCTACTATCACCTCCATCGTATAAGCCTGATCAGGAAGTATCTGTATCTCTCTGTTGAAACAACTGCAAAACTCGTTCTCTCCTTCGTAACGTCTCGCATTGACTATTGCAATTCACTCCAGTCTGGTCTTCTTGCCTCCACCATTCACATCCTACAACGCATTCAAAACAATGCTGCATGCCTTGTACTCAAAAAGAAAAAAGCTGACCACATATCTCCTCTCCTGGCACAACTTCACTGGCTCCCTGTATCAAAGCGCATACAGTACAAACTAGACACCATGTGCTACAAAAGCCTCAATAACGCAGCCCCCGATTACCTGTCAAGCCTACTTGAGATCTATGTTCCCTCACGTACCCTCCACTCTGCCTCCGATCCTCTGACTTTTCGCTTTCCACGCACTAAGCTCAATACCTATGGTCCACGTGCCTTCTCTGTTTCTGGTCCACTCTCCTGGAACAAACTTCCTCTCTCAGTCCATCAGCAACCTACTTTTGTCTCCTTCAAGTCCATTCTCAAAACTCACCTTTTCTCATCTGCGTAAAATCCTGACCTCACTCAACCCCCTCTGCAGCCTGTCTCCGCTCGGAGTGGAATCACATTGTAATATATATTTGTATATAATATGCTCTCTATAATTTTCCATTGCCTTCCTTCTTTTTCCCCATTTATAGCCATGTGTGTGTGTGTGTTTGTGTGTGTGTGTGTGTGTGTGTGTGTGTGTGTGTGTGTGTGTGTGTGTGTGTGTGTGTGTGTGTGTGTGTGTTTGTTTGTGTGTGTGTGTGTGTGTGTGTGTGTGTGTGTGTGTGTGTGTGTGTGTGTGTGTGTGCGTGTGCGTGCGTGCGTGCGTGCGTGCGCATGCGTATGTGTCTGTTCAGCGCTTAGATTTGATTTCTATCAAGATTTTGTGCTATATATCAATATTGTAATTATTATTATTATATAACATTTTCTCACACTACCAAACCCACACATGACACCAACACAAGGAATGTAAACAGATGAACATAAACAATATAGAACATTTCTCACACAACCAGTTACAAAAGTACATGAACGATGGAAGAATGGAGAACAGTTACGAGTAATGCCTGTTCATGTATGTACACATGCAGAATATTCAAATATGCACATTAAAGATCCTATGAATCATGTCAGTGGCTGGCTTACACTCAGTATGCAAGCAACAGTAAGTTTTGAAAAAAAAATGTAGCTAATAAGTTCTACGATTAAAAAATAAAGCATCATTATCATTATCATTAACACACACACACACATACATCCATGCATGCATGCACATTACCATCCAAACAATCTTTCTTTCTCTCCCTTTTACACACACACACATACACACACACACACACACATGCATGCACACTACCATCCAACCAATCTCTCTTTCTCTCCCTTTTACACACACACACACACACACACACACACACACACACACACACACACACACACACACACACACACACACACACACACTCACTCACATACACACACACACACACACACACAAACACACTCACTCATTCATCACACACACACACACACACACACACACACACACACACACACACACATACACACACACACCAATCAACCAAACTAACAAAACCATACCATAATGAGTCACGTGGTGTAGTGGTCAGCACAACAGACTAAACAACTGGAAGGTTGTGGGTTTGAATCCCCATAAGTCCCTTCAAAAATCATTGTGGGATTTTTCGGCTCCAACCGGCTCCTGCTCAGAGTTGAGTATGCTACAGGCTCATTGGGAAGACTGGCACCACACAGTCCATGTCACAGATGCGTCACTGACGGATTGCTCAAATCTTCTGACCAATGTTGCAGGTGTCTGTATCTCTCAAGCCTGGATGATGCCAGATATATCATGATAATAACTGTAGAGTACACCCCTGTCACGCTGTCTCAATCCTAGATGGAACTCCATAGCATCATGATTATCATTCTCATCGCCATCATCATCATCACTGCATTGTAAAAACTGTGCCAGCTTTTGTGGCCATTAACCCTTTGATTCCCGTACCCTGTCCACCAGCATCCTGCATTGTCAACCACGCAAGCAAAGCAAAAATGTAACCCCTTGACTCCCTCACCCTATCCACCAGCTTCCTGCAGGAAGCTGGTGGATAGGGTGAGGGAGTCAAAGGGTTAAATTTTTGCAGTTGGTGGATAGGGTGCGGGAGTCAAGAGGTTTGCGGTTGGTGAATAGGGTGCCGGAGTCAAAGGGTTAAGGTGATATATGGGAAACGGAGGGGCACAAAAAGTCATGCCACAATCAATTTTTCATACCCAATGCTATGACGGCATCCTCTCTCTCACAATGTGTGTAAATCTCTTGCAGCCTTCCATCGATGTTGACAAATGAGGTTCTGTTCCGAACATCGTAGACAAGCAGAAAGCCTCGTGCTCCCCTGTAGTACCTGTTAACAAATAACACAAGGAACAGAAAGGGGCAGTGATGGCATACTAGTTATTGTTATTGTTATAGTTATTTTTGTTTAAATCCCAGCCAAACATCATAGAGCCATATCAGGGCTATAACCATTTCAAAACATACACAATACTGCCAACAGGTAAAAAAAAAGGAAAAGAAAACATATCAACGCATCCATGCACATACTCTAAGGAGATACCCCTGGCACTGACAACTCCATCTAATCTATCGCACAGAGGATTTAAAAAACAAACCTGAACACAAATTCAAACATAACTAAGGACTAAAACACACACAAAACCGGGCCTAAATTACCTAAAATTACTTCCACATATCTCATTTCCCTAGAGCCAAAACTGCACTTAATACATGTACCCAATTATCAATTCTAAGAGAAAAGTACATAAGACTTTATCGAACACATACAAGTGAATGGAGTAGCAAGGCAGAAAATGATAGGAAGAAATGACAGAAAGCAAAGGAGCAAGGCAGAAAAAAAGAGAGTGACAGAAAAGAGGAAATTTCTAGCACCGAATTTTCAGAAGGCGGGGATACTATTTATACTGGAAGAGCCCCCTGGCATACTCACGGGAGTGGCATAGCACCCCCTGGCATACTCACGAGAGTGGCATAGCGATTAAACACATCAGCCAAAGAGACGGACATGACAGTAGAGAGGTTAGGACTAAGATCTCCAAACCAAAAGGTCTGGGTTCGAATGTGCCTGGTGGAAGCTGGTGGATAGGGTGAGGGAGTCATAGGGTTAAGTTTTTGCAGTTGGTGGATAGGGTGCAGGAGTCAAAAGATTAAAGATCTTATCAGCCATTTCAGTGTTTGCTGTCTTATGGAAACACCCAAATGCCCAGCATGCAAATAACTAAAAACAGCTGTACACACACACACACAAAACAACAACAACAACAAAAAAACAGGGGTATGTTTTACTGGAATCGGCCAAGCCAAAACAGCATTCGGGAAGATGACAGGCATTCTTACCAATGCCTATCAATTAACATCAGGAAGACAGTTCTTGAATGTTAATAGAACCAATACTGTTGTATGGATGTGAGATGTGGACAGTCAACAAACAAAGCCAGAACAAGATTGAGGCAGCCGAGATGTGGTTTCTAAGAAGAATGTTGAGAGTTCCATGGACAACAAAGAAAACAAACGAGACAGTCTTGATGGAGGCAGACACAAGTAGATCACTCATAAGGAAGATTAGGAAAAGAGGGCAACATTTATAGGCCATTTTATGAGGAAGGGGGATTTGGAGCACCTGGTCACAACGGGAAAGCTGGAGGGAAAGAGAGCACCAGGTAGACCCAATGAGAAAATGCTGGACGGACTTGCAGAGTGGCTGGGGACGAGGGGGGTGGGAGAGATGCTAGGGCAACGAGAGATAGACAGATGGAAGTCCATGATCGCCAACACCATGCGGCAGGACACCTGATGATGATGATGATGTTTTACTGCACAATTATCAATATTGTTGTTGTTTAAAGCCCAGCTACTGTGCAGAGCCATATTACGGCTATAACCATCTATCTAATCTAATCTATCTAATCTATCCATCCATCCATCTATCTACCTATCTATCTACCTACCTATCTATCTGTCTATCTATCTATCCATTCATCTATCTATATACATACACATATATACACACATATACATATCTTTATACACACAACACACCACATATATATATGTGTGTGTGTGTGTGTGTGTGTTAATAATTTATATATATAATATATATATAATATATACATACTCACACACATACAAACACATGTGCACACACACACAAACTCACTCTCATATACACACATCATGTGTATATATATATGTGTGTGTATGTATATGTGTATATATATAATTATATATCTACACACACAACACACACACACAAACAATATATATATAATATAAACACACATATATATATGAGACATACACATATAACATATACGTATATTTCTACTTACGAACTTGTAATGGTCCTGAATCTTTCCTGACCAGCAGTATCCCAGAGTTGTATTTTCACTTGCTTTCCATCCACATCAAATGTCTTCACCCGAAAATCTGGGACAACGGTAACTGGAAAAAAACAAAAACAAAAACAAAACAAACGACTCATAAATGAACTGTTGCATGCTCACTTACTTACTGTTTCTTGCGCCTGTACTAGGACGTGTTGCAAACATACCTGTCTCACTGTTGGCACATGGTGATAATATGATGTTGTGTTATATTGTGTGATCGAGTCTGTGTGTGGGTGCATATGCTCATGTGTGTTTGTGTTTTGTTGTGTGTGTGTGTGTGGTGTGTGGAGTTGTGTGTGTGTGTGTGTGTGTGTGTGGTGTGTGGTGTGTGTGTGTGTATGTGTCGTGTGTG
>JAPXFY010000025.1:8780431-8807931 GCA_030674185.1 Monoplex corrugatus | reverse complement strand
TATAGGCGGGCTAAACAGGCCTAAGTTATCTTGTAGCCTACCGTTTCCATCGTTTACAAAAACTGAAAACAAATTCGTTCTGTGTCTGCCTTACAGTTGCGTACACGCACGCGCACGCACGCACGCACACACACACACACACACACTCACACACAGATATGTACATGTATAGATCCATATATTTACGTTCGTGTACGCACACACACACGTTGGATGGAAACGTGGCGAGAAAGATAGATTTGTTGTTGTTGTTATTGTTGATGCGTCGAGAACCGTAACAAGAACGAAATGATTGGCTCAGTTAATGGCAAGAGTGAAATGTTCGCAGTTGAAAAAAAAACAAAAACAAAAAAACTGGAAAGAACAATGTTACTTTAGTTGTGGCATATCTAAATAAAACAGACAATGTGATCAAGAGTTATCATTTTTCTTCTTCTTCTTCTTCTTCAGTGTTGAGGGCCCACAATCAAACTTGATTATTTCTGGCGCCTATAACTGGGGGGTTTGCAGCAGATAAATCTGGGGCAGTGGATATGTCTTAACAGTTCAGTTTTAATCATGGTGGGATGGGGTGGGGGAGAATAAGGGTGGTGGGGTGAGGAGGTAGGAGGGGGAAGGGGGGTGAAGAGGGGTGGGGTGGGTGAAGAGGGCAGCAGGGTGGGTGGGGCAGGGGCTCTGAGGGAAGAGGGAAGGGGGGTCGGTCTAGTTTGGGATTTTGGAGGCCCTTGACACGAATGTGTCAATGTTGTGATCTCAACTGTTCCTAGTCATCAAATGCTTAGAAATAATTATACAGAGTGGAAGCATCATGCATGCTATTGACACCCTTTTCATGCAGGCTGGTCTGTTCATTTGCTAAAGCCGCGGACTATACATCTGATATCTTGAGTTCAAACCTTGCCTGCTGTGGTGAAAAACTGGTATGTTCATTGCCCATCTGAATATTTCTATCGTTCTATTGTTAGAGTTTCATAATGTCTGTTCCCCCCCCCCCCCCCCCCTCAAACGAGGACCTTGCTATCGCATCATAGTAGGATTTCGTGCAGGCTGTGGGAATCTGCCAGAAAATATCTGGAAGACATGATGCACCGCATGTAGAATTGGTGTAAGTGCAATAAATCCCTCTTGAACAAAGTCCAAACTCACCTATATGCATCACTGCTTCACGCACACACACACAGTGCAGTTTGTCTGGCCCTCTCAACCCCATATCCAGGACAGCTGGGATTGAACTTATTGTTATTGTTATTTGTGTTTAAAGCCCAGCGGACAGTGTAGAGCCATATCAGGGCTGAAACCATTTCAAAACATACACAATACTTCAATATGAATAAAAAAGGAAAAGAAAATTAAGTACACATATCAATGCATTCGCACACATGATTTACGGAGATGCCCCTTTTGTTATTGTTATTGTTGTTTAAAGCCCAGCCGACCACTAAGTCATATCAGGACTGTAATCATTTCATGAGAGGAAAAAAAGGCAAAAAAGAAAAGTACACATATCAATGCTTTCTCACAGGTGATCTAAGGAGATGCCCCTGGTGTTGACCACTCCATCCAATTTATCGCAAAAAGGATTAAAAAACACACCTGAATACAAATTTAAAACATAACTAAGGACACTAAAACATATATAAAAAAACAGGCGCACACACACACACACACGTACACACACACACATACACACACACGCGTACACACACACACACACACCAGTACCTATGAAAGTCTGTGTTAACCCTTTGACTCCAACATCCTGTCCACTAGCATCCTGCACTGTCAACCATGCTAGGAACGCAAAAACTTAACCTTTTAACTTCCCCACATTACCCTACGGTGAGGGAGTCAAAGAGTTGAGTTTCAGCAGTTGGTGGACAGGGTGCAGGAGTCAAAGGGTTAAGAATGGTAAAACAGTCTCCAACTCCAAGAAAAGCCAACAATCGTTTTCTTTCATACATCATTTTATTCATTCATTTCTTTCTTTTTCTTTTATTCAAAAGCCATATTATGATAAAAGCGATCATTATTGAAAATAATCATTACATAATCAATATGAAAATTAAAAAGCAAGCATGACAGACTTGCAGACGCAATCATACATGTAGTCATGTATGGTCAATGTAGTCATGTATGATCAATGTACAATGTAGTCATGTGTGATCAATGTACAATGTAGTCATGTATGATCAATGTACAATGTAGTCATGTATGATCAACGTAAAATGTAGTCATGTATGATCAATGTACAATGTAGTCATGTATGATCAATGTACAATGTAGTCATGTATGATCAATGTACAATGTAGTCATGTATGATCAATGTACAATGTAGTCATGTATGATCAATGTACAATGTAGTCATGTATGGTCAATGTACAATGTAGTCATGTATGATCAATGTACAATGTAGTCATGTATGATCAATGTAGTCATGTATGATCAACGTACAATGTAGTCATGTATGATCAATGTAGTCATGTATGATCAACGTAGTCATGTATGATCAATGTAGTCATGTATGATCAATGTAGTCATGTATGATCAATGTACAATTTAGTCATGTATGATCAATGTACAATGTAGTCATGTATGATCAATGTAGTCATGTATGATCAATGTACAATGTAGTCATGTATGATCAATGTACAATGTAGTCATGTATGATCAACATACAACGTAGTCATGTATTATCAATGTAGTCATGTATGATCAATGTACAATGTAGTCATGTATGATCAACGTACAATGTAGTCATGTATGATCAATGTAGTCATGTATGATCAATGTACAATGTAGTCATGTATGATCAACGTACAATGTAGTCATGTATGATCAATGTACAATGTAGTCATGTATGATCAATGTACAATGTAGTCATGTATGATCAATGTACAAAGTAGTCATGTATGATCAATGTAGTCATGTATGATCAATGTACAATGTAGTCATGTATGATCAACGTACAATGTAGTCATGTATGATCAATGTACAATGTAGTCATGTATGATCAACGTACAATGTAGTCATGTATGATCAACGTACAATGTAGTCATGTATGATCAATGTACAATGTAGTCATATATGATCAACGTACAATGTAGTCATGTATGATCAATGTACAATGTAGTCATATATGATCAACGTACAATGTAGTCATGTATGATCAATGTACAATGTAGTCATGTATGATCAATGTACAATGTAGTCATGTATGATCAACGTACAATGTAGTCATGTATGATCAATGTACAATGTAGTCATGTATGATCAACGTACAATGTAGTCATGTATGATCAATGTACAAAGTAGTCATGTATGATCAATGTACAATGTAGTCATGTATGATCAATGTACAATGTAGTCATGTATGATCAATGTACAATGTATGATCAATGTAGTCATGTATGATCAATGTAGTCATGTATGATCAATGTACAACGTAGACATGTATGATCAATGTACAATGTAGTCATGTATGATCAATGTACAATGTAGTCATGTATGATCAACGTACAATGTAGTCATGTATGATCAATGTACAATGTAGTCATGTATGATCAATGTACAATGTAGTCATGTATGATCAACGTACAATGTAGTCATGTATGATCAATGTACAATGTAGTCATGTATGATCAATGTACAATGTAGTCATGTATGATCAAGTACAATGTAGTCATGTATGATCAATATATAATGTAGTCATGTATGATCAATGTACAATGTAGTCATGTATGATCAATGTATAATGTAGTCATGTGTGATCAACACACAATGTAGTCATGTATGATCAATGTACAATGTAGTCATATATGATCAATGTACAATGTAGTCATGTATGATCAATGTACAATGTAGTCATGTATGATCAACGTACAATGTAGACATGTATGATCAACGTACAATGTAGTCATGTGTGATCAATGTACAATGTAGACATGTATGATCAACATACAATGTAGACATGTATGATCAACATACAATGTAGACATGTATGATCAACGTACAATGTAGTCATGTATGATCAACGTACAATGTAGACATGTATGATCAATGTACAATGTAGTCATGTATGATCAACGTACAAAGGAACCTCTACCATTTACCGAAGGTCATCAGAAAAAAGCGAAGCACACTCCACCCCCACATCCCCAGCATTATTATCATCATTAGTGTTTAACCCTTTGACTCCCGCACCCTGTCCACCAGCATCCTGCATTGTCAACCATGCTAGCAAAGCAAAACCTTAACCCTTTGACTCCCTCACCCTATCCACCATTTTCTTGCAGGAAGCTGGTGAACAGGATGAGGGAGTGAAAGGGTTAAGTTTTTGCAGTTGGTGGATAGGGTGCGGGAGTCAAAAGGTTAACATTAAAGCCCAGCCAACTGCTCAAAGCCATACCAGGGCTATAGCTACCTCAAACAAAACATGAACATCCAAACGCACTGATGACCCTGGCCGCTCTCATCCTTACCCCTACCACCCTTTCCTCCTCCAAGCATACTTTCTGGTCAGACTTTCTCACGCACTATAGCGGAAATGTAAAAGTTTATATATATTATTATGTATAATACATTCAGTCTGGTATTATGATACACATTGTACAAATCATCGGCAAGACAAACTACCACACTGTAAATCATTCAAATCTGAATCATTTCAACAACAACAAGCACACACTATACACTAATAACCATGTTTCAATGAAACTCTGCTGTAAAGATAGTGGTTGCAGTAACTTCTCTGGCAACTTTGAAATTTGTTTGATCAATCCATTTGTTTCTCCCCGGACAGAGGGGGACAGGGGGTGGGGGGGAGAGACGAAAGAAAATGCAGAGCATAACAACACACCAGCACATAAAATAAAATAAAATAAAATAAAAAAATACAAAGTCATCTCCTGGGGGGGAAAAAATCTACACATAAACATCATAATCATCTGATGAGTATTCTCTGCATCCAAAAAGTGGAAACAGAATTAATGCAATACAGATTAAGTTGAGCAATACAAGAAAAAAAAAAAATTTGTTCTTTAGTTAAGGTAGATAAACACTTTTTAACCCTATTGTGACTGCACTTGCCACAGCTGAGCTCTCCTGCTGGCCTAGGGCTGCCACAGTGAAATCACTGAGAACCGGGTACAAGTGAACTTACCATCGATTTTAGACAAAGAAACCGGCAAAACGTAGCTGAAGCGTTCAACGGAAGTTCCCTCCAAAAGGGAAGCAACTGCCACTATTAGATCATTAGCATAACAAAAGTAGAGGGAGTTATATACCCTAGACCATTTGTTACTATGATCGAAGTAGCCCGTCCTCAGTGAGAGCTCAGCTGTTACTTCGAGCGAAGTAACCCGTCGTCAAAGAGTTAAGCAAGCAAAACATTTCTTGATTTTAAAAAAAAAAGAAAAAAAAAAAAAAAAGAAAGAAAACGCACATGTATATTTGATCACGATGTCATAATACAACAACAACAACAACAAATTATACAGCATGTGCTTTGACCAAAAAAAAGCTTAAAGCTTATGGCGTGTTCAGGATTTACAAGATAAGGTGCACATCACAATTTTTAAGAACAAAATGTGCATATGCTCTTCCCCATCAGTCAGACATACATAAACACACACATGAAGGTGGGGTAAAGAGAGGGAGAGAGAGAGAGGGAGAGAGAGAGAGAGAGAGGAAGGAGAGACAGACAGAGGAGAGAGAGAGAGAGAGAGAGAGAGAGAGAGAGAGAGAGAAGGAGAGAGACAGAGAGAGAGAGTTTATTTTCAAAGGTGACAGAAATGTAAAACAAATGGGAAATCGAAAACACGGTAAAGTAGAATGGGAACACACATTTAACAGATAAAATGTGTGATCAAATATGTGCATGTGTGTACACACATGTGTGCACACATTTTGTCAATTAAATGTAATCAAGGGTGGGAATTCTCTGATCCATGGATTTCCATGTCAGAAAGCATCAATGTTCTCACATTACATGGGCCTTTTCCTTGGAAAATCCATCTTCAGCTTTTTCAAAGTAAAGCAAACAGAGGATTTCCAAGGAAACAATGGCCAGGACACCTGCACAGTATGTGCACTGTGCTTCAGGAAAGCAATGGCAACCTACCTGATGTATTTTCTGCCAAAAACTGCACAGAATGACACAGGTAAATATTCAAGAAGTCGTCCACAAAAGTCAAGACAGAGCAGTTTGGAGGGAGATGGCGGTGTCAAAGAGTGCAGCGGCCAACACTGAACCCGCTGACGCCAACAGGTGAGACAGGCGAGGTGAGAGAAGTACAAACATAATTTGTGATTTAATACATGTTTGTATATAAAATCAACAGTGCAGAAAAAAAACTTTTTAAGCACTGTTGTCGGCAAACACACCAGATTTTTATCCATAGAAAAAAAAAAATTCCCAGGGAAGCATGCCCCCCTGAACACCCCCCCCCCCCCCCTGATTTCCTCTTCTTTCTTTTCAGAAGTGCCCATCCCCGGTCATATTATGTGACTTAAAATTTCTGTATGACTGCATGTATACAAGAGATCATTTAAGGGGACCAGTCACCATGGCATACTGGTTGGTTGGCTGGAAAGTTTGTGGATTTGATCAGTCAAAATCAAAGTGGTTTCAGTTTCAGTTTCTCAAGATGACATCTCCACGTTCGGAATGAATTCCATATGCACTATCACCACAGGTACAAGTGATGGAGAAAATCCATGATGATCATGGCACAAGCCTTCAGCCTGCACAGACACCCAAGAGCTGGCCAGGTCCTGAAGTCCTACCTAGATAGTTCCATAGCCCTGAGGTCGTAGGGGAGTGAGGTGACAGAGACCTCAACTTTTCCCGGGGCCAGCATTTTGAGGGCGGCGCCTGCCCCTGTCCCTCGCTTCAAATTTGTATTCTTATTCACATTTTTTTTACCAAGACTTTAGAAAGCAAGAAGGCTAATTGGTCTTCAAGGGGAGGGACCTTGGAAATCAACCTATCTCTCTCATGTTTTATACTAAGGCAGCCAGGCAATGCCCTGCTCTTCACAATTTTCAACTGCCATGGGATCTTTAGTGTGCGCAGCCAGAAGGCACACGGGTCCAACTCGTTTTTCGTTCCCTTCTGAAGGACTAGACGTCCAGTTTCAATTTTCTTGTCAAACTGGAGAAAAGTCGAGGGAGCGAACCCTGGAACCTTGAGTTTAGTTACTGGCAGGCGAATGTCTGAACCATTCTGCCACTCTTCTCCCTTAGGATTTTTTCATCTTCAACCAATTCCTACCCACGGTTTATGTGTCTTTTAACCCTTTCACTCCTGCATCCTGTCCATCAGCATCCTACATTATCATCCACGCTAGCAAAGCAAAAACTTAACCCTTTGACTCTCTCACCCTATTTACCAGCTTCCTGCAATATCTAAGGATATGCCCTGGCTTTGACCATACTGCCCAATTAACCATGGGGTTGGGGCGGGGCTTTAACCCCTTCACCACCAATGATTCTAGAATGTTAAAAATCCTCAGCGCCAGCTGTTTTTCAGAAAAAACAAGAAAAAAGCACCTACTGATTTCAAATGACTGTAACTTTCTTATTTCTCAACCAAACTGCTGTTTTTTTGTTTTGTTTTTAAAGAAAGAAGAATGATTGTAGTTTGGGATTATGCAAAATAAGGTATGTTTATGCAACGGACTGATTTAAGGGCACAATTAAGAGCAGCAAGTGAGAGAGTAACGGACCCTATTGATGTCGCATTTTGGCGACATCAGCGGTTTGCCGTACTGTCGCCAAAAGGTGCCATCGGCGGTGAAAGGGTTAAACAACAAATTTGAATACAAACGTATAAACATAACTAAGCACACTAAAATATTATATAAAAATTGGTCTATAGTACAGGGTTTAAAACAGGAGGAGGAAAAAAAACTACTGAAACTAGGGGGGTCCGGGGGCATGCTCCCCCGGGAAAATATTTTAAACACCAAGTGTAAATCTATGCCATTTCGTGCTTTCTGGACATAATTTCAAGAGATATTTAGTGCATAAAAATTGCTGTAAACACATAATTATTATAGGAAGATATATTTGGGAAAAGGGGAGAAGGGGTTAAAAACATAATAATAAAATGAACACTCACCCTTTAACTTGAGTGTTTTACAGGTGTTCACCAACTGTAGTCTTTGGATGAAATCTCACTTCTTGGGTTGCTCAATAAGTTTCACTTTTCAGATTTAAATGATCACACAATATCAAGTTTGAAGTTGGAGCACACAAAGTCAGTAATTGCATCAAACACTTTAAAGTTCAGTCTCATATAACAGAGATCAACTTGTGGAATCAGCACATTTTGAAAGTCACAATATCCAAATTTTGATAAATGAGATCAACTTGTGGAATCAGCACATACTGAAAGTCAACCAAATTCAGGGGCCATAACTTGTGCGCCGTTGCTATGAACGCTTGCAAACCGATCACGGATGCCTTGCTCCTTTCGTTTTTTTTGTTTTTTTTTTTTGACAAACTGAAATCGGGAATTCCGCCCAGACGCAGAACTTTTAAGCCCAGACAGATGCATGTACAACAGTCACGTGTCACTTGTCAGCATCACCGGGTTCAGTGTTGGCCGCTGTATCCATGACACAGCCACTCGTTTCTAAATGGCTCTGCCTTGATTTTTGTGGACACCTTCCTAAATACTTAGGCCACTGATGTTGGTTATGTTCTTGATATATGAGATTGGAGGTCTGCATTTCTTCCTTTTTACCTCTGTTTTTTCATGAAAAAATGGTTGCCATGAGGTTTGTGTTCTTGCTACGTGACACATGGCCAATGTATTTCAATCTTCTCTCGTTGATGTCTACTAGTAATTTTCTGGTGGATTCAAATTCTTCCAGGATACTTTCATTAGTTCTTCTATCTGTCCATTTGACACATAGTAGTCTCTGATAAAACCACATCTCTGCTGCCTCAATTCTTTTGCGATCAGCTTTTCTGAGAGTCCAGGCTTCGCAGCCAGAAATCATGATTGGCCAGATCAAACATACGTACAAATGTGTTCCACAAAAAATCATAGATCACTGGCCCTTTCAGCATGCATACAAATATTGTGTGAGACAATAGTTATTCCTGGTGAGAATGTTCAGACAAATGTACCTAATTTTAGTACATATTTTAAGACAACGTACGTATTTTAGTACATATTTTAAGACAAATGTACCTGATATTAATACATATTTTAAGACAAACATACCTAATTTTACTATATATCTTAGGACAAATGTACCTAATTTCAGTACATTTTCAAGACAAACTTACCTAATTTTAGTACATATTTTAAGACAAATGTACCTAAATGTAGCACATATATTAAGACTAATGTATCTAATTTTAGTAATTCTCTTAAGACAGATGTACCTAAATTCAGTGCATATTTTAAGACAAATGTACCTAATTTTAGTGCATACTTCAAGACAAATGTACCAATTTTTCTACTATCATTTATTCAAATGGACACCTCACCATCACTCACTTTTGCCCACAAATTAATACTTATGTAAAAATGCAATAAACAAATTATCATATATAAATTCTGAAGAAGACTGTTATGTTTTCACTCTCGACTTGATACTTACGTAATATATTCATGATACACATATATATCAATTCTGATAAAGATTAACATTATATTCTGAAACTTTTGGAATGTGTCAAATCACTTATAACCATAAGTCATAGCCTTTACAACATCAAAAGTTTGATCAGTCATCACAGCATTATGAAATGGAATACTTAAAAAAGGTTTCACGAAAATACTGTTCTATAAGAAACATACACAAAAACACACCCCATTTAAACAACCACAAAACAATCAACTTGCAAACATACACACGCCCCAATCTGTCAAATAATAAAAGCAAGATTATCAAGCCATGTTCATATTTCCACAACAACAACAACAAAATTAGTACAAAATCCAAAACAAATGTGACTGCCCGCGTTCAAGCAAACAGGAACCACAAAAAACACCAAAAAAGAATCAGAACATGTATTTAATACAACCAGACAAGACACGCAAATTTTTATGTATCATGTCAAAATATAGCACAAAAAGACCATTAACCCTTTGACTCCTGCACCCTGTCCACCAGCCTCCAGCATTGTCAATCATAATAGCAAAGCAAAAACTTAACACTGACTCCATTGCCCTATCTACTAGCTTCCTGCAGGAAGCTGGTGGATAGGGTGAGGGAGTCAGAGTTAAGTTTTGCAGTTGGTAGATAGGGGATGGGAGTCAAAGGATTAACTTATATTATTCAATCATGAACAGCTTTTCTTTATATTCTTTTCGTCTGTCAGTTTGGTTTTTATTTGTTTGTATTTATTTTTCTCCTTCCTTGTTTCTTCATCTTGTATTTATTAAGAAATTTATATAAAGATTATAAATGTTTTCATCATACTTAACTTTTCCAGCATTGATGTTATTCCTTTTAAGATTTTCTTGATTTCCTCAAAGTTGACATCTCTATATTTATATGTACTGATTTCCTCAAAGTTGACATGTCTTTATCTACATATACATATATTATTGATTTCCTCAAAGTTGACATCTCTATATTTATATGTACTGATTTCCTCAAAGTTGACATGTCTTTATCTACATATACATATATTATTGATTTCCTCAAAGTTGACACCTCTATATATGTAATGATTTCCTCAAAGTTGACATCTCTATATTTATATGTACTGATTTCGTCAAAGATGACACCTCTATATTTATGTGTACTAATTTCCTCAAAGTTGACACCTTTTTATTTATATGTACTAATTTCCTCAAAGTTGACACCTTTTTATTTATATGTACTGATTTCCTCAAAGTTGACACCTCTATATTTATGTGTACTGATTTCCTCAAAGTTGACATCTTTATATTTACATGTACTAATTTCCTCAAAGTTGACACCTTTTTATTTATATGTACCGTCTTCTAAGGGTACCAGTGTCTTATACTGTAATAATGTTAATCATTATAATTTTTGGTGCCTAAGGGGAATCAATACCTTTGTATGTGTACAATACTGTAAAAGAAATCAATAAACTCTCAGCACAAAATGCTACGAGTATCACAGCTTATTGTTATAGTTATTTTTGTTTAAAACACAGCTGACAGCATGAAGGCGGGATGAGGGAATCAAAGCAGTAAATAACAATGAAACAACAAACAAAAAATTAAAACGGGGAAAAAAAAAAAATCACAGACTTCCAATGGCCACGAAGAAGATCCCATCTAGTCATGTGAACATGCACACATCTGCAGGAATCCTGGTGCGCTGTACATTTTATCCACCAATGTTTTGTTGTTTAAAGCCCAGCTGTCAGTGCAGAGCCATATAAAAAAAATACATCTAAAAAAACACATCATATGTCACTGGAGACAAAGAAAAAAAAAAAGGAAAAGAAAATTAAGTACATATATCAATAACAAAGAAACAAAATTATTGTTGTTATTGTTATTTTGTTGAAAGCCTAACCGACTGCATAAAGCCATATCAGGGCTCTAACCACTTCAAAGCATATGCAATTCTTCAACAGAAAAAAAAGAAAAGGAAAAGAACATTAAGTACACACATCAATGCATTTGCGCATATAATCTAAGGAGTTGCTCCTAGCGCTGACCCCTCCACCCAATCCATCACCAGGGAATTAAAAAAAAACCAACCTGAATACAAATGTAAACATAAGTAAAGACACTAATACAGTGGTGCCCCCAAGTCGAATCTAATTAGTTCCTTGGGCCATTCGACTTGACAATTTTCTAGTTGGGAGGCAATTTTTCCCACTGAAATTAAAGTGAAAAGCATTAATTCGTTCCAGGCCCCAAAATCCCCATATCTATTTTACATTTTTATGGGTTTCTGTTGTGTCCTGTGGCCAGATAACTGCAATAGAAGTACAATGGCAAGCAGAAATAGACTTAAATAGACTTAAATAAAGCAGAAATAGACTTAAATACTAATACTTTGCACTTTTTTGGGAGCCATAATGAGGGCTAATTTGAAGATAAATGCGAAAAAATGCCAGCAACAACAGAGGATGATGTGCACGGCACGGGGGAGTGAGCGGGACTGGGCGGGCAGCGCACGCCTCAGGTCCTGGCTTTGTTGCCAGACGTTCGAGATGGGAGCGAGATTCGACATGGGAGGCGAAATTTTGCCGAAATTTTCATTCGACATGGGAAAATTTGACTTGGAACGCATTCGACTTGGGGGGTACCACTGTACATATATGTATACACAGGCCTAAGTTATTGAAAACTGCTTCTGCACATCACACTTCCTTAGAGCCAAAAATGCACTTAACCCTTTGACTCCTGCACCCTCTCCACCATCTGCAAAAACTTAACCCTTTGATTCCCTCACCCTATCCACCAGCTTCCTGCAGGAAGCTGGTGGATAGGGTGAGGGAATCAAAGGGTTAAGTTTTTGCTTTGCTAGCATGGTTGACAATGCAGGAAGCTGGTGGATTGGGCGCAGGAGTCAAAGGGTTAACAATGTACCCACTTATCAACCCTAGGAGAAAGTATGTAAGGCTTTACAGAACACTTACAGCTGAATGGACCATCAAGGCAGAACATGATGAATACAGCAAAAGAGCAAGGCAGAAACAAAGAAAGTGACAGAAAAGAGGAAATTTCCAGAACAGAATTTCCAGAAGGTGGGGATACTGTTTATACCGTTTCGGTTAAGACAGGGGACTGCGGGCCTCAGTAGCTCAGTTGGTTGAGCGTTGGATCGCATGATAATGGTTGTGGGTTCGAATTCCAGGGTGTGCTACATTAAAACTGGCCTTCTCACTGTCCCATCTTAACATCATTGTTGTTCTGGTGGTGTCAGTAGAGGATTAGATTAGTCCCCCTTCTCCCACTTCCCTGGGATGGTTATCCCCCATCGGCCATATCACATGGGGTGGGTGTCGACGTAAAAACTGAACCAAATCAATCAATCAACAGTGGACAGCGTAACTGACTTAATGACTTGCCAATTCTGCCCTAAGCTTCTAGTTCACCAACATGTTTCTTAAACTGTTGCTCTTCTGCTGTGTCAACAGAACAATACTCAGAAATGTGTTTGTCCATAACCTGGCACTTTGTAACTAACTACTATCCCCTGGCGGTCTTGATGCTTCAAGATGTAGGCCCACAGAGGACCAAACGCAAAATGCTGAGAAAACAAATAATCACGGTCGTCAGTCACATTTTCAACATCTTCCCAATACCAGTTCTGTAGCGTTTCATCTGCCGCAGTGGAATGTATGGTTTCCTACAGCAAGCGCCGCAGAAGTCTCAGGACGCCACAACTAAGGCGCTCACTGGAGGTAGGACGGTGGTCATCATCATCATCAGGTGCCCTGCCGCATGGTGTTGGCGATCATGGACTTCCATCTGTCTCTATTTCTTGTTGCCTCAAGCATCTCTTCCACCCTCCTTGTCCCCAGCCACTCTGCAAGTCGGTCTAGTATTTTCTCCCTGGGTCTACCTGGTGATCTCTTTCCCTCCAGCTTTCCCATTGTGACCAGGTGCTCCAAATCCCCTTTCCTCACAAGATGGACTATAAATGTTGCCTGTCTTTTCCTAATCTTCTTAATGAATGATCTACTTGAGTCTCTGCCTCCATCAAGACTGTCTCGTTTGTTTTCTTTGCTGTCCATGGAACTCTCAACATTCTTCTCAGAAACCACATCTCGGCTGCCTCAATCTTGTTCTGGCTTTGCTTGTTGACATGTCCACGCCTCACATCCGTACAACAGTATTGGTTCTACATATATATAACATTCAAGAACTCTCTTCCTGATGTTAATTGATAGGCATTGTTTGTAAGAATGCTTGTCATATTCTTGAATGCTATTTTGGCTTGGCCGATTCTGCTGGCTATTTCTGATGTGCATCTGCCGTCTGGTGAGATGACCGTTCCCACATATTTAAACTTATCAACCTGTCTCAAGGTTGTGCCATTTGCTGTTATTTTGCATGAGGTAATTTCATGTTTTTTACTGATCACCATGACTTCAGTCTTCCTACTGTTTAATTCCAAAGGACTGTGGTAGAACCTGATTTATGACTTGATGGTTCCACCCTAATTTGCTGGCTCAGGTAGGGCAGTGGGATAACTTCATTAACCTAAGTCTCAGTTGTCCTGCCCTAACCTGCCCACTGGGTGTAGAAAATTCACACAGCAAAACATCTTCAATCACACTGGCATCATCTGAATTATCCTAACTCTGTTGCTTCTGGAAGATCTCTGTTAGCAAACAGGAATCAGGAGGAAGGAGAAATCATGTGTATTGGAACAAGAAGAGAATTTTTACTGTTATTGTTATTCTTCTTTATAGCCCAGCCGACTGCACAGAGCCTATCAGAGCTATACCTGTTCAGAACATACAAATATTTCAACAGGGAAAAAAGGAAAAGAAAATTAAGTATACATATTAATGCATTCCTGCGCATAATCTAAGGAGACACCCTCCGTCCAATTTATCACACAGGAGATTTTAAAAACGCACCTGAATACAAATTTAAACATAACTAAGGACACTAAAACATGTATAAAAACAGGTCTAAATTACCTTAAATTGCTTCCACATATCACATTACTCTAGAGTCAAAAATGCATTTAATACATGTACCCAATTATCAATCCTAAGAGAAAGTACTTAAGACTCATTAAACATAGACAGGTGAATGGACCAGCAAGGCAGAGAATGATAGGATGAAATGACAGAAAGCAAAGGAACAGGCAGAAACAAAGAGTGACAGAAAAGAGGAAATTTCTAGCACAGAATTTCCAGAAGGTGGGGATACTATTTATACTGAAAGAGCCACCGGCATCCCCATGTGGGGGAAAAAGAAGAGATAGGTGGTCGGGACGTGGAAGATGATGTTTGCCATTAAAAAGAATACACTGTTAATACTGTCAGCAAAAAAAAATGAGGGCTGAAGTCAAGAGGTACAGGCCTGCAGACATCCTTCTAACAAACCACGGTATCACGCAATATAAAGCAAATGTCTTCTCAGTCATTTTACAATGGATGAGCATGACTCCTGCTCATCAAAGTCCTTCCAGGGTGGAGCAGGGCCATATCCTGAGCCTCAACAGGATCCATCCCCAGGTGCCAAATATCATGGCGATCAGCAGGAATTGAAAGAAACGGCCACGTTCACAGCCACATGTGGCCTGACCATGAAGACGGCGAAAGAGAGAAGTGGACAAAAAAGGAACGGTGAACCGATGTGATGATGTTACTGGTGGGTGGAAAATGACAGACATGGTTTCAGAAATGACGAGGAGAATATGGAACTGGAAGGTTTCCGTTTCAGTTTCTGAAGATGACATCTCCGTGCTCGGAACAAATTCAATATGCATTAACGTCACAGGTGCCATGTGTATGGTAATCATGGCACAAGCCTTAAGCCTGCACATAAACCATGAGCTGGCCAGGTCCTGAGGTCCTACCTAGACTGTTTCATCTAGTCTATATTTTATACTGGTGTTTTATTGGTGCCGTGACCTGGATGGAAGAAAAATGATCCAATTTTTCAATACACATGGAGGAGGGATATGGAAATGTGTTGTGAAGCGCAATGACGTACACTCGTATAGAATGGAAGAAATGCAAAACCACAAAACGGCACACATACGACAATTATAGTTATCTTGAAGAAAGAATGAACATGCTAAAAGTTCATCAGCACACAGATAACGATTATGGTTATCTTGAAGAAAGGATGAATATGCTAAATCTTCATCAGCACACAGATGATGATGAACGTAAGCTTGTAGGCAGGAAGAACAATTTTAAAGTTATCAGCAGATTGTATGGGATGATGATGATGATGCATATATCTTGCTGAACAAAAAAATGGAAGATTTTCAATGTTCTTAGCATACTGATGCAGTGAGATGATATTAACCCTTTGACTCCCGCATCCTACCTACCAACTGCAAAAACTTAACCCTTTGACTCCCTCACCCTTTCCACCAGCTTCCTGGTGGAAAGGGTGAGGAAGTCAAAGGGTTAAGTTTTTGCTTTGCTAGCATGGTTGGCAATGCAGGGTGCCGGTGCCCAGGGTGCGGGAGTCAAAGGGTTAAGTAGTGGTTGTTCAGCTCAGCTTAAGGATGCCACAGACTCGCAATCTGATATCTGGAGTTTAATCCCAGCAATGTCCACCATCAAGGGTTAATCACGCAGGCTTAGACAGCCCAGTGTTTCAAACACAGTGCAGGTTTACATCTACCTCAACATTTTGCCTGTGCCCTGATTTTTGCACAGGTCTATGGAGTCCATCAGATAGTCTTTTGCTGGCAGAATCATGTGAAGCATGTACAGAACTGTCAAAATACCAAGAGCTCCTTTCAGAACAATTTCCAAATTCCTCGTATGACTGAAAACATATTTTGTATTTTGTTAACAGTCCTTAATTCCTTGTACCACTGAAAACATCTTTCATGTTTGTTAACAGTTCTTAATTCCTTGTACCACTGAAAACATCTTTCATGTTTGTTAACAGTTCTTAATTCCTTGTACCACTGAAAACATCTTTCATGTTAACAGTTCTAATTTCTTGTACCACTAAAAACATCTTTATGTTAACAGTTCTCAAATCCTTGTACCACTTTCATGTTAACAGTCCTAAATTCCTTGTACCACTAAAAACATCTTTAATGTTAACAGTCTTTAATTCCTTGTACCACTGAAAACATCTTTCATGTTAACAGCCCTTAATTCCTTGTACCACTAAAACATCTTTATGTTAACAGTCCTTAATTCCTTGTACCACTAAAAACATCTTTCATGTTAACAGCCCTTAATTCCTTGTACCACTAAAAACATCTTTAATGTTAACAGTCCTTAATTCCTTGTACCACTGAAAACATCTTTCATGTTAACAGTCCCAAATTCCTTGTACCACTAAAAACATCTTTCATGTTAACAGCCCTAATTCCTTGTACCACTAAAAACATCTTTCATGTTAACAGCCCTAATTCCTTGTACCACTAAAAACATCTTTCATGTTAACAGTCCTTAATTCCTTGTACCACTAAAACATCTTTCATGTTTGTTAACAGTTCTTAATTCCTTGTACCACTGAAAACATCTTTCATGTTAACAGTCCTTAATTCCTTGTACCACTGAAAAACATCTTTCACGTTAACAGTCCCTTCAACAAAGATGACGACGATGACGATGATGGGGATGACGGCTAAATCAACGCTGAAAGATGACGACTATGGCAACGCCTATCAAGACAAGTTACGGTAATGAAGTGATGGTAACAGACGTAGTCATGGCAACAGAAGCAGTCTTGGATTAAACATTTTCTTTCTTCCCTGCAAAGTGCACCAACACAAAACCCGTCAGCAACACTTTTTCTTGCTTCCGCTGGATCCGCGCGTCAAGGAGATGTTGCCCGAGTGACCCTGCACTTTCTGCTTCTGTTCTTGTTTTGTCCGCAACACTTGCTTGGTGATGGCTAGGAACATCTGGAAAATGAGACAGGAGGTGAAGTGAAGATCTGTTAACATGAAATCTGTCAGGAATTCTGATTTTCAGGCTAATCAATCAATTAACCGATTTGATTTTTTTTATCAAGATTTTGCGCTATATAAATATTGTAATTATTATTATTAACCCTTAAACTCCTGCACCCGGTCCACCAGCATCCTGCATCGTCAACCATGACAGCAAAAGCAAAAACTTAACCCTTTGACTACCTACCCTATCCACCAGCTTCCTGCATCTCTGCAGGAAGCTGGTGGATAGGGTGAGGTAGTCAAAGGGTTAAGTTTTTGAAGTTGATGGAGAGGGTGCGGGAGTCAAAGGGTTAACATGGAATCTGTCAGGAATTCGAATTTTCATGCTAATCAATCAATCATTCAAATTATCAGCTGACCAATTAAATACTCGATCAACCAACTCAATAAACGGATCAATTAATCAAATAATCAGTTCAGTTTAGTTCATACTGCTTACAGCCCCGCCGACCACCAGAGCCATATCAGAGCTAACACCATGTCAAATCAAATAACCAATCAACCAATTCAATAAATGAATCAATCAACCAACCAATCAACAAAATCACAACCCACAGAAAGCAACCAAATAAATCAATGAAAGAACCAACCAATCTATCGACATAAACACAACCAAATGAATAAATGAATCAACCAACAAGCAACCACTGAATAATTTTTAACATTTTCATTTTTATTACAAGTGTTTAACCCTTTCCCGCCGACCGGGAAACCCCACTTTTTATTTACACCTGCCGCCTGTCACTTAGGCCTGGTGGGGAATTTCCATCACGCTCTAAGCACTAGGGGTTACATACACCTCATGAATGAAGTTTCCTGCGAAAGTCAGGATTAACCAATGAAAGAATGATACTGAGTTTGGTACCACAATCGCCTCATTTACAAGATATCGGTCTGACCTTTTCATTCACACGCTTTTGGAAATCTCCGAATACTAGGAAGAGTTTCTGAGCAGAATCTGCAAATGGGAAAGGGTTAAAGCCCAGTTCACTGCTCAGAGCCTTATCAGAGCTACAGCAATCTCAAAACAAAATACACACATCTAGACAAATCCCTGGATAAAAGAAAACCTTGAAAAGAAAATTAACCCTTTCAGCCGTAAATACTTCTAGACCTCTGATACCCTCAACCCTGAGTATTTTTAGAGAAATTCTAGTGAAAACCGGTGTCTCAGAATAAATCCTTCTAATGCTTAAAAATTTGCCAGGAAGAAAGTATAGGGTGTCTGGAATTCGGTAATATAAACAGGATGTGGCAGAGGAGAGTAGGTGCCGGTAGGTCGTATACCGCACACCAGCACCATACCAGGCCAGGTCAACCGGACATGTCAAGCCGCTCCTGCGGCCTGCTGGGTACAGAGGTATTAATCGTGCTGGCCGCCGCATCGGCCAGCCAGGTTCAAAGAGTTAAGCACACACATTACTGCATTCGTGCAAATGATCATCGTCATCATCATCATCGTCATGTGCCCTGCCGCATGATGATGGTGATCATAGCCTTCCATAGGAATCTATCCCTTTTCGCTGTAAGTATGTCTCCCATTCTCTCTGTCTTCAGCCACCCTGAAAGTCCATCCTATACTTTCTTCCTGGGTCCACCTGGTGTTCTCTTTCCCTCCAGCTTTCCTGTTGTGACCAGGCCTCTAATTTCTTTTCCCCCATAAAATGTCCTATAAATGTTGCTTGTCTTTTCCTAATCTTTTTTATTAATGATCTTCTTGTGTCTGCCTCGTCTCGTTTGTTTTCTTTGCTGTCCATGGAACTCTCAACACATATGCGTGTGCGCACATACACAAGCGCACACACACTTGCACACACACATACACTCACCCAAACACACACACACACATCCACGCCCCCCTACCCTCCCCAACACACATCCACGCCCCCCTACCCTCCCCAACCTACATACACACACACATCAAGCTACCACTAAACCACACACACACACACACACACACACACAACACACACACACACACACACACACACACACACACACACACACACACACATACATACATACACACACACTTTCTCAGTGACTAAACTAATAACAAGACATGACCACAGAAACATGACTGACATCTTCCACGTTGATGTTCTCCTTGGCGCTGGTCTCAAACAACTGGATGCCCACCTGATGGGCAAAGGACTGTGCGTCCTGTGTCAGGACCACCTTGTTCTCTGGGTCATCATTTTTGTTCCCCACTGAAACAGAAGACATTCAATCCCTCATCCTGTTCACCAGCTCCTTAACCCTTTGACTCCCACACCCTGTCCAGCTGCAAAAACTTAACCCTTTGACTCCTTCACCCTGTCCACCAGCTTCCTGCAGGATGGTGGACAGGGTGAAGGAGTCAAAGGGTTAAGTTTTTGCTTTGCTAGTATGGTTGACAATGCAGGATGCTGGTGGACAGAGCGATGGCATCAAAAGGTTAAGCTCTTGCTTTGTTAGCATGGTTGACCATGCAGGATATTAGTGGACAGAGTGAGGGAGTCAAAAGGTTAACTTAATGGAATCAGTGTCAAAGGTTAGCAACTTTTCACTCAAATCGCATAATTTTGACTGCAGTGTAAAAAAAGTGCCAAAAATCAACCACAAACAGCTCAGAAATGAAACACCATAGGAAAATTGAAGAAATCAACTTTTTGAGTACTCTTAACTGAAGCATATATATTCCTGACAGTTTTCTGGTTTTAACTAATCCAAAATGGCACGAATAGGCTGAAAAACAAAGCAGATTCCTGGCTCACTTCTCTGACATACCCCATCCTTCCACGCTGGTTCAGTACCACATATACTCATTTTTTTGTCCGTTCCACTCGGAATACTGGACTCACAATGTCTGATTCTTTGTCAGAACCCTTTGCATGAATCAATTTCAACGCTTCTTCCTAAGTAAAAATATCCATGATTTTGTGCACCTCTTTTCACCACCTTTGAACCAAATATAAACATAAGTGACCGGTTATCTAAATTGGTTAGAGCGCCCTAGTGATAATGCAGAGGTCATAGCTTTGACCTTTACACGGGCCACCACTTATAACCCAGGACCTGGCCAGCTCATGGATTTATGTGCAGGTTTAAGGCTTGTGCCATGATCACCATGCACATGGCACCTGTGACGTTAGTGCATATGGAATACGCTCCGAGCATGGAGACGTCGTCTTGAGAAACTGAAAACTGAAATTGAAAACATTGCCATTTCGTTAACAAGCCAAACCCCAGTCAAATATCTCCTAATTTTTTTTCCCTAAGAACTGAGGATTTGTAAACATCAAAATGGTGACGTCAAAACCATCTCGGTCTCCTGCATTTTTTCCTTGTTTGTCAGTGCTGAAGGTGTTTGACGAAATTCTCAATGATGATGACAATGGTGAAGAAAACCTGTACGATGAACCAGAACATGACTTTGATGAAAAAAGAGACTGACAGCAATGTGATCACCTGCAGCTGACTAGAAATATGCTCCATACAGATGGAAGAGCTTGTTGTTATTGTTATTGTTGTTTAAAGCCCAGCCGACTGTGTAGAGCCATATCAGGGCTATAACCGCTTCAAAACATACAAAACTTCAACAGGAAAAAAAAGAAAAGAAAATTAAGTACACATATCAATGCATTTGCCCACATAATCTAAGAACATGCCCCTGGCGCTGACCACTCTGTCCAATTATCGCACAGGAGATTTAAAAAACACACCTGAATACAAATTTAAGCATACCTAAGGACACCAAAACATACAAAAACGGGCATAAATTACCTAAAATTGCTTCCACATATTTCACCTCCCTAGAGCCAAAAATGCACTTAATACATGTACCCAATTATCAATCCTAAGAAAAGGTACGTAAGACTTTATTGAACACATACAGGTCAATGGACCAGCAAGGCAGAAAATGAAAGGAAGAAAAGACAGAAAGCAAAAGAACAAGGCAGAAAGAGAGACAGAAAATAGGAAATTTCTAGCACACAATTTCCAGAAGATGGGGATACCATTTATACTTGAAAGAACCCCCTGGCATCCCCACAGGGGTAGATCAGCCTGATAATGACAATAATAATCATAATAGGCCTAATAATGATATCAAGAATGACGATACTACCACTACTTACCCCATCGGTGGGTGGGGGCGGGAGCTTTTGCGTGCAACATTAAAAACTGGCCTTATCACTACTTAGTATTTCCTTCTTTTTTTTAATATTTTTTAATATTTTTTTACGATCATTGCACCCAGGGAGGTTACCTTTGCGCTCACCTTTTTTTTTTCCCTGTCCCATTTTCTGCAGCACCATAATGGCCACAGAAGCTGGAACAGTGTTTACAATGCGATGATGATGATGTCGACAATGATGATAATCGTGATGCTATGGAGTTCCATCTAGGATTGAGACTACATGACAGGGCTGTACCCTACGCTTACTATCATAATATATCCTGGCGTCAACCAGGCCCGAGAGATACAGACACCTGCGGTGCTGGTCAAAAGATTAGAGCAACACCCTCAATGATGCATCCGTGAAGTGGATGAGACTCGACTGTGTGGTCCCAGTCTTCCCAATGAGCCCATAGCACGCCGAACTGTGGGTAGGAGCCAGTTAGAGCCGAAAAATCCCACAATGATTTTTGAAGGGACTGATGGGGATTCCAACCCACAACCTTCCAGACTATAGTCTGCTGCGTTAACCACTACACCACAATGACCGGTCATTTCCTTCATTCTGATGGTGTCAACTTTATGTTTCATAGGATCTCTCTCCCCCTTCCCCTTATCAAAACCTTGCCACTGCCAGCACACAAGGTTTTGCACAGGCTCAGGGAGTCTGCTAGACAACTGCTGGCAGATCTGGAGGAGCGTGTATAGAATTGTTTGAATGTGATGATCTCTCATTAACAAAATTAACAAATGTCTATTAACTCAATGGAGTCGCAGTCAAATAGTGCTTGTCGACCCCTGAAATCGCGTGTTTTCGGCCAATTTTTAAAAAAATATTACAAAATAACCAGACAAGATAGAAACAAACAGTAAAGTGCAAAAGAAAGGAAGAAGCTTGCTACATTAGATTATACTCACAATTTGTGTGCTGATTTCCCACTTGAATGTAGAAATTACTCCAATTAGGGTATCCAAACAACATTCCGAACAAAAGTTTTGAACCACATGATCGACCACATAGCGATGTCACTTAAGCCAATGCTAGGGACAAACTCGTATCTGAATCCAACAAATCATCCCTATCTTCGACAGATAATTCACCAACAAGCTCTAATTCATCATCAGATCCTTCAGCTTGGATGATATCGATCGCCTCTTGCACAAAAAACATACGCCGGTTTCGAAGTCGCCGTTCCGCCATTTTGAAAATAGGTGAATACAGATTTGCTTACTGACTCTAGAAACTTCATGAAAACAAAGACTGTATGATGATTAGATACGGTCTAAGGGAAGCAATCGATGCATAGATGATTATACTTTGACTTTCAGGAGTTTTCTCCCTCGAATACTGCTCATGTTAAAAATAAAAAAATGGCATTTTCCGACGGCACCCGCATGCCGTCACGATTACGACAACGAACAAACGTGCGGCAGCCGACTGCCGTCAAGACAGCATTGAGTTAATTAACATCAGGAAGAGAGTTCTCCAGTGTTATATAGAACCAATACTGTTGTACAGATGTGAGGCATGGACAGTCAACACACAAAGTCAGAACAAGCTTGAGGCAACTGAAATTGCTTTCTAAGAAGAATGTGGAGAGTTCCATGGACAGCAAAGAAAAAACAACAACAAAAAACCTATACAAAAAACAAAAAAAAATCAACAAGACAGTCTTGAAAGAGGCAGATACAAGAAAAACATTAAAGAAGATTGGGAAAAGACATTTATAGGACATTTTACAAGACGAGAGAAATCAGAGCATCTAGTCACAACAGGAAAGCTGGAGGGGAAAAGAGCACCAGGTAGACCCAGGAAGAAAATAGGACAGACTTGCAGAGTGGCTGAGGACAGAGAGGGTGGGAGATGTACTTGCAGCGAAAAGGAACAGATTCATATGGTGGGCCATGACCACCAACACCATGCGGCAGGGCACATGATGATGATCTCTCCTGAACAAACACCAAGCTTCGTCTTAACCCTTTGACTCCTGCACCGTATCCATCAATTATAAAAACTTAACTCTTGATTCCCAGACTCTATCCACCAGCTTCCTGCAAATAACTCTTTGACTCCCTCAGGAAGCTGGTGGATAGGGTGAGGGAGTCAAAGAGTTAAGGTTTTGCTTTGCTAGCATAGTTGACAATGCAGGATGCTGGTGAGCAGGGTGCAGGAGTTAAAGGGTTAAAGACAAATGCTTGCTTTGTCTGGGTCCTTACAAATAAAACCACATGACAATGTTAATCACAATATCAGATGCATAATTTTCCTACCTAATATTCTGCTGACAAGATCACAGTGGCTGTCAATTTCTTCCAGCCACCTTCTGACATTGGCAAACGATTCGCCGCTTGTGACGTCGTACACCACCACCACGCCATGCGTACCACGGTAATACCTGTACAGACAGAACAAATGACCTGCCATTACACAGAATAAGCAACAAAGAATGACAAGCACTGCACAATCATCATAACACATACAGATGATCATTATCTATTCTGCGATCATCTGAACAAAAGACCCATCAGGTATTGTTGGGGGATTTTTTTTGTTTTTTATTCCCCATTTATTCTGAGTTTATTTATTTACTTTTTTAGAAAGGCCACAGCTTTTAGGTTACTGTTATTGTTATTGTTGTTTAAAGCCCAGCCAATTGCGTAGAGCCATATCAGGGCTACAATCGCTTCAAAACATACAAAACTTCCAACAGGAAAAAAGAAAGGAAAAGAAAATTAACCCTTTGGCTCCTGCACCCTATCCAACAAATGCAAAAACTTAACCCTTTGGCTCCTTCACCCTATCCAACAGCTTTCTGGAGAAAGCTGATGGATAGGGTGAGGGAATCAAGAGGAATCAAAGGGTTAATTTTTTGCTTTGTTAACATGTTTGGCACTGCAGATGCTGGTGGACAAGGTGAGGGAGTCAAAGGGTTAAGTACACAAGGAAAAAAAATTAAGTACACATATCGATGCATTCACGCACATAATCTAAGGACATGCCCCCGGCGTTGACCACTCCATCCAATTTATCGCACAGGGGATTTAAAAGCCACACCTGAATACAAATTTAAGCATACCTAAGACCACCAAAA
This sequence comes from Monoplex corrugatus, assembly GCA_030674185.1. Classification (NCBI taxonomy): domain Eukaryota; kingdom Metazoa; phylum Mollusca; class Gastropoda; order Littorinimorpha; family Ranellidae; genus Monoplex; species Monoplex corrugatus. The sequence continues at coordinate 8,783,110 of JAPXFY010000025.1, read as the reverse complement.
CATAATACAAAAATGGGCGTAAATTACCTAAAATTGCTTCCGCATATCTCACCTCCCTAGAGCCAAAAATGCACTTAATACATGTACCCAATTATCAATCCTAGGAAAAGGTACCTAAGACTTTATCGAGCACATACAAGTGAATGGACCAGCAAGGCAGAAACAAAGAGAGTGACAGAAAAGATGAAATTTGTAGCACAGAATTTCCAGAAGGTGGGGATACTATTTTTACTGAAAGAGCCCCCGGCATCCCCACAGGGGAAGCTTTCAGGTAAACTCAGGCATAGTTCAGTAAAATAAAAAATCCAAAATAACAAACAAACAACAACCAAGGAATAAAATGGTAGAAGCCCACATTCGACTGACTTTGAAAAATCCTTTTTTTTTTTCCTGTCCCATTTTTATGACATTTTATTGATTTTACTGATCAAAGATTCTAGAATGGTTTTTCAAAATGCTAGATAAGCTATGATGATGCCTGATGATGAGAATGATAATTATGATGCGATGGAGTTCCATTTTGGGAATAGACTGCATTCTGCGCTTCTTTTCATAACATATTCTGCCATCAACCAGGCCTGAGAGACACAGACACCTGTAGTGTTGATCAGGACAATTGAGCAACATCCAAAATAACACATCCTAAGAGAAAGTACTTAAGCTTTATCAAACACATACAGGTGAATGGACCAGCAAGGCAGAAAATGATAGAAGAAATGACAGAAAGCAAAGGAGCAAGGCAGAAACAGAGTGGCAGAAAAGAGGAAATTTCCAGCTCAGAATTTCCTGGTGGGGATACTATTTATACTCAAAGAGCCCCCAGCATCCCCATGGGGGTAGGGGGTGGGGGGTGGGGGTGGCAGTCACTTTGATTCAGTGGAATGATTAGATCAACAAGAAGGCTTGGATAACATGAGATAATGGGGACAAAACAGCATCAAGAAGATGCATCACAGCATTAGCCATCATAGATGAACATGTACAAATCCACTGGGGAGTCCTGATCACATTAGTAAGGAAATGAGAAATACATGTTGTATATCAAATTGATGAGTCTGTCACTGTTTTAACCCTTTGATTCCCGCACCCTATCCACCAACTACAAAAAACTTAACCCTTTGATTCCATCACCCTATCTACCAGCTTTCTGCAGAAGCTGGTGGATAGGGTGAGGGAATCAATGGGTTAAGTTTTCACTTTGCCAGCATGGTTGGCAATGCAGGATGCTGGTGGACAGAGTGTGGGAGTGAAAGGATTAAAAATGTATATGTTATTTGTAAAAATGCACAGCTTGTGTTAGTTAGACTGAACAAACTGTAATCTGAATCAAAGTGACAGCCAGCATTCAAGCAAATACGAACCAGGAAAAAAAAAAAAAAAAAAAAAAAAATAGAAGAGGAACACGTATTTCATATAACAAAACAAGACAGGAGCAAATTTTCACCCAAATGGCTCTTGTCAAGGCATACACAAAAGACAATGAAGAATAAATGCACAATACTTAGCACAAAAATTAGCACAAAAACCAGTAGACCTACGTGGACGTAATTGTGCGAAATCTCTCCTGGCCTGCTGTGTCCCAGATCTGTAATTTCACTCTCTCCCCGTTCACATCCACTGTTCGGATCTTGAAGTCCACACCAATGGTGGTGATGTACGTTCCTGGAGAACAAGCATAAACACTGCTGTAGGTTGCATTCACAGGTGACGGTGCATGCACATGTGCGTGCTTGTGTGCGCATCCAGATTACTCATATATTACACACATATACATGTATGTATGATGTACAAACACACACACACGTATATAAGCATGTACACATGTATGTATATACACATGCACTCACACACACACACACATCATACATATACACACATGTACATCACTACATGTATACATATACACACATATGCAAACACACACACATGTACACCCCCTCCCACCCACCCCACATGCTAGTGCACACACACACACACACACACATACACAAACACACATGCTCACAGACACACGCACACACACACACACAGCGCGCATGCACACACACACACACACGAAAGCACACACACACACACACACAAACACATGAAAGCACACACACACACACACACACACACACACACATGCGTGCACGCACACACTCATACACACACACACGCACACAAACACACACTTACACACACACATACGCTCACAGACCACACACACACACACGAAAGCACACACACACACACACATGCTCACAGACACACACGCGCACACACACACACACACACATGCACGCACGACACACTCATACACACACGCACACACACACACAACAGTCACACACACTCACACACACACAAACACACATGTTCACAGACACACACGCACACACACACACATGCGCGCATGCACACACACACACACACACACACACAAAACACACCCCACAAACACAACACAAAAACACACACCACACAACACACACACGAGTCACAGCTGTACACAAACACCACACCTTCACCATGGCAGACCAAGCATGTCAAAAATGGACGTCAAGGGAGATTTTGGTGAATTTTGGTCTGGGATCAAGAGGGATTAAAAAAAAACCCCAACTTATTCCACTAATCTGTGATTTTATCAACATTAATCATTTGACTTCCACATCCTGTCCACCAGCATCCTGCATTGTC
>JAPXFY010000025.1:8770431-8775431 GCA_030674185.1 Monoplex corrugatus | reverse complement strand
GCGTGCATGTATGTGTGTGTTTATCACTTTATCATTATGTGTGTGTGTGTGTGTGTGTGTGTGTGTGTGTGCATGTCAGAGAGAGGGAGACTGAGAGAGAAAGTGAGAGAGAGAGAGAGAGAGAGAGAGAGAGAGAGAGAGAGAGAGAGAGAGAGAGAGAGAGAGAGAGAGAGAGAGAGTGGTGGGAAGTATTCAATGTTTATTAAGATGTTTGATTTTATCATCTTATTCATGTACAGTTCTTACAACTCTTTTCCATTATCACTGCAGCAGTGACCGACACGTGGTCGCAGACGTTTTTAACATATATGATAATTCATTTTCTGAAGTATTTTTTTAATGCCGCATGTTCTGTGTACATCTCTCTTTGTCATTGCAGTAAAGGTTTCGTGTATTTGCTTACTGTACTTGCCTCTGTCACTTGTTATGTTTGTTTAAAGCCCAGCCCACTGAATAGAGCCATATCAAGGCTATAACCATTTCAATACACACACACAATCCTTCAACAGAAAAAAAAAAAAAAGGAAAAGAAACTTAAGTACACTTATCAATGCATTTGCCCACATAATCTGAAGAGACGGCCCTGGCGTTGACCACTCCATCCAATTTATCACACAGGGGATTTAAACAAAATACCTGAGTACAAATTTAAGCATATCTAAGGACTCTTAAAACATATAAAAACAGGCCTAAATTACCTACAATTGCTTCCGCACGTCTCATTTCCCTAGGGCCAAAACTGCACTTAATACATGTATCCAATTATCAATCCTGAGAAAAAGTATTAAGACTTTATCTAACACATAGAGGTGAATGGACCAGCAAGACAGAAAATAACAGGAAGAAATGACAGAAAACAAAGGAACAAGGCAGAAACAAAGCGAGTGATCATAGAAAAGAGGAAATTTCTAGCACAGAATTTCCAGAAGGTTGGGAGATACTATTTATACTGAAAGAGTCACCGGCATCCACACGGGGGAGCTCTGTCATAAATGTTTTTGTGAAGTGTTTGCAATTCTTGCTGGGACTGTCACTGTATGAGTGGTCATAATTTAGATCATCACGGTAGAAGATCTGGGTTTCGATCCACCTAGACACCTCCGCCTGGTGGGCAGAGGATGGAGATTTTTTTTCAATCTCCGAATATCAACATGTGTGCAGACCTGCCAGTGTCTAAACCTTGTGCATGTGCATGTAGACTATAAAATACGCATGTCAAGGATCTTGTAAGTCATGTCAGCCTCTGGCTTATGGAAACACAAAAACATCCAGCATGTATGCCACCAAAGATATAGACTGCTAAACAACATTGCGGAATGAGATCAGCTGGCCTAACAGCTTGAGATTTCCTTGCTCTATTAACCCTATGATTCCCCGCACCCTATCCACCACCTGCAAAAACTTAACCCTTTCACTCCCTCACCCTATCCACCAGCTTCCTGCAGGAAGCTGGTGGATAGGGTGAGGGAGTCAAAGGGTTAAGTTTTTGCTTTGCAATCACTGATGATGAAGCAGGATGCTGGTGCACAGGTTGAGGGAATCAAAGGGTTAGAAGTCCCATTATGTTTAATGTGCACTGAGTCCAAATGAGTTTGGAGGATAGCACTATACAAGAACAATTTATCATAATAAAGATAACAACATCAAGAACAACAAAACAATAGTATTAATAGTAATACTCATCATCATCAACATCATAATCACAATAAAAAAAAAAAAAAAATTACAACAACAATACTAGTACTACTACTAAAAATAATCGCACAGGCAATCAGTAATTCCAGGAGAAAAACTTTGCCACCAGAAGTTCCAGCAGCCTTCTACACAGTAGTAGGCAGCGAACTGTGGCCTGGAAAAGCCGACATCCAGAGCACAGAATCAGGGTTTACTGACTGGAGCGGATGACTGTCAGTGCACAGTGGATCTTAATATAATATATAATAATATAATAATAATAATAATAATAATAATAATTAATATAATAATAATATACAATATTTTATATAGCGCAAAATCTTGATAAAATCAAATCTAAACGCTAAAACAGACACACACGCACGCACCCACACACACACACGCACACACACACACACGCACACGGCTATAAATGGGAGAAAGAATAAAAGCAATGGAAAATTATAGAGCATATTATATACAATTATATATTACAATGTGATTCCCCTCCACAATGGAAAAAAAAACACCTAGAAATCAACAACAGTGTGTGAGACTGGACACGGTACCCAATCACATTCATCAAAACAAATGACCCTGATCAAACTCACTATGCTGTATCAAATCAGAATGGAGGAAGCCCATTTCTACAGACTGAAAAGTATGCCAGCCCAGCCAGCAATTTGAGGAAATCCAGCCCCCTAGCTAAGGTCCTTGCCACAGAGGTCAGAGCAATGTTGATAGGCACATCTACCTATGATCTCATGAAAGAGCCCTCAATTCCTAGCAAGGAAAAGACCAGAGACTTAAGTTAACCCTATGACTACCATACCCTGTCCACCAGCATCATCCTGCATGGTCAACCATGCTAACATAGCAAAACCTTAACCCTTTGATTCCCTCACCCTATCCACTAGCTTTCTGCAGGAAACTGGTGGGTAGAGTGGGGGAGTTGAAGGGTTAAGTTTTTGCAGTTGGTGGCTGGGGCGCGGGAGTCAAAGGGTTAAGGCAATGGTACAAACAGCTGAAAAGAGTTCCAGCTGGATCTGGTAAAAAAAAAAGAAACGAAAAGGAAATTTTCCTTTTAAAATTACGTTTAATCTAACATACTTACCGTGGCTCACTGATGCAAAGCTTAAACTTTTCATATAAACTGCAGGTATCTGATAACTAAGTGGTTAACACATATGTCAAAGGGTGACTTGGCCTCGAGATGTCTGACCACCTTGGAGGCACAGGACTGAACCAAGTGACCATTTCTTACACACTAGCAATAGCATGCTTGCACGGAAGGGTGATTAGCAAGTGGAAGACCAGCGGGAAAATGAGAGAAAGTGTGCTATGAAATGGACGTGAAGTGGAGCAGATTTCAGCCAGTGTACAGTGCTTATTTCACAACAGAAGACAGAGCCTTTATCAAGCACAAAGGCAACTTGCATGACTGTTATCTCTGCCTCACCGGCAAGATCCTCTCAATGCTACCTAGCCGTTCCTAGTGAATACATAGCCATGCTTGCTGCTAAGTGGAACAAGCGCTCATCTAGTGTACCCCTCGCAAAAACTTGCCTTATTTAGCAGGTAAAAAAATGGGTCTCCGGTGGAGGGGAGAAAAGACTGTGACAGCAGAAGGCATCCAGGACACGTGATGTGAATGAGGCCCAGCCCTCTTAGAATGTAAGGAATCTAGGGCTGAAAACACTTGTGTGAGGGGGGTGGTGGTGGTGGTAGGGGCTTCTCCTCTGAGGACCTTTGGCTGTCCAGTTCTCCCCAAAGTTTTTTGTTATCAACACTGGCATCAATCACAATAATAATAATAATAACAACAATAATAACAATAGTAATAATATTATAAGAACAACAATAACAATCATGATGATGATGTTCATTATCACTGATTGCGTCTATTACTATGACTATGTCCGTGTGCACTGCGTGACTGTACGTGCAATAGCACATGTGCACTGCTGCATATATGCATTTTTAACCAATTTACACGAACATTATCATTACCATAGATTCTTTGGCCTTAGCTTGTGTTATGCTTGACTTTGATCACATTTTCAGTTTGGAAGCACACTATCTGACATAATGATAAGAGGACACTTCACTGTGACTGTCTACAGAAACAGTGACTACTTACAGCTTTACTACTACTACTACTAGTACTACTACTACTGTACTAGTACTAGGCAGAACGAAGGGAAACAAGCTCTGTTTTCTGTGTCAAGACCAATCCATCACGCAAATAAAATGAATTGTCCAAATTCGTACACAATTGAGGCGAATTATAATCAAACTCACCACTGTCTCCAATTATAAGGAGTTTAAACAAGTGATCATATTCCCGAGCCATTTCTTCCAAAGCTTCAGCAGTTCAGGAAGTCTAGCAGCCGGCAGGGGAGGGAAACAGGAAGTTTACTCAACGATTAGGTTTGCGCATGACAACAACAAATACGCATGTGTGCCAGTGAACTTTCAAAATTGTCGTCTGCTAAGAAGTTTAAAAAATCCAGAAAGCAGTTGCCGGAGTTTCGGTTTCTCGAAATTTCATACGCACTGACGCCACTGATGCCATGTAATGGGGAGAACCCAAAATGTTCATGGCAAGATTTTCAGGTACGTCATGCCTATTTATGGGTTTCAAATACATACATCAACAATGCTACTATAGAAATGATTAAGGCGCTAGATGGATTTGTTATTAAAAAAGTAAACGTCATCCTCAACGAAATGGCACAAGAATCCCTACAGACATGTCAAAACCAAATTTCATTGCACTTGAGAACAAACAACAGCAATGAGAATAGAAAAAGATGTAAGTTCTTTTCAAAATATCACAGGAAGGGTTAGACAGGGATGCGTTTTGTCACCAGTTTCGTTTTCATTTTACACCTGGAGAAACTTAGATGAATGCCCTGGGATGCAAGTAGGAGGAAAACTATAAACAATCTTCGTTATGCAGTTGACATCATTCTAATTGCGGAAAATAAAAAAGACCTACAAAATCTTGTGAATACAATAGAAATAGAAAACATAAATAAAGGCTTAGAGCTTAATAGTAAGAAGACTGAAGTCGTGGTAATCAATAAAAAAAAAAAAAAAAGAAAAAAAAAATCCCTCATGTAAAATAACAACAAATGACTCAACATTGAGACAAGCTGATACGTTCAAATATCTGGGAGCAGTCATCTTATCAGACGGCAGATGCACATCAGAAATATTCAGCAGAATTAGCCAAGTCATGCAGCATTCAAGGAAAAGGAAAGCGTTCATACAAACTAATGCCTATCACTTAATCATCAGGAAGAGAGTTCTTCAGTGTTGTA
>JAPXFY010000025.1:8745431-8760431 GCA_030674185.1 Monoplex corrugatus | reverse complement strand
TCCCGGGGTGCGCTATATTAAAACTGGCCATCTCGCTGTTCCATCTTAACATCATTGTTGTTCCGGTGGTGTCAGTATAGGATTAGATAGGTCCCCCTTCCCCCACTTCCCTGGGATAGTTATCCCCGTCGGCCATATCACCTGAGGTGGGTGTCGACGTAAAAACTCAACCAAATCAATCAATCAATCTCTCTCTGGTCTTCTCTCTCCTCCTCTTCTCTCTGTCGCCTCTCTCTGTCTCCTCTCTCTCCTCTTCTCTGTCGCCTCTCTCTGCTCTCTCTCTTCTCTCTCTTGTCCTTCTCTCTCTCTCTCTCTCCTTCTCTCTGTCGCTTCTCTCGTCTCTGTCTCTCTCTCTCTCTCTGTCGCCTTCTCTTGTCTCTCTCTCTCTCTCTTCTCTGTCGCTCTCTCTGTCTCTCTCTCTCTCGTCTTCTCTCTCTCTCTCTCTCCTCTCTCTCTCTCTCTCGTTCTCTCTCTCTCACTCTCGCTCTCAATTTAAAAAATCGGGAATATTCTATCACCTCACCTGTATTTCCTCCCGTTGTTCATTCTTAATGTTACCTTTACTTCTTTCTTTTCCTTTGACTTCTATGTCTCTTATTCATTTACTTTTTAAAAAAAAAAAAAATTAGATGTCAATACAACTACTAGCAATATCGTTATTGTTGTGATTCTTGTCGTTATTGTTAAATGTTGACATGTATACTGTATGTATGTTGCCTTTTGACTCTTATGTTTTTGTAAAGCGCATAAGCCATTGGCAATTTTTCCGATATATAAAAGTGAATATATTATCACAACTAATTTCATGACTTGTTGCTAGCGTCCTTGATATACAAACTAAGGCTTAACTCTTGGAAAACAAAATATACACAGAGAGAAAGAGAGAGAGAGAGACGTGTATTTGTTCAAAAGAATTATCTGTCCACCATCTGCTCTTTGAATGTCCTATTTACTTACGACATATAGAAATAACAATCTCGATTTTTCATGTACTGACTCTAGAGATATCCTTTACAACAAAAATAATGATATTATTTCGGTAGTCCAGCTGATTCTCAGATCCCCTGTTGGCAGATTGTTATGAAGAGTTAATTAATTGTTGTCTGTTATTGATTGACACTGTTAACTTAATGTTCTGAATTCTTAATTGTTATTGTTCCCCTTCTTACATTCAAACTATCACTACCCCTTCCCATCCCCGTCCCCCACCCTTTTTTTTATTTTTATTTTTTTCTATGTGTGTGTGTGTGTGTGAGTGTGTGTGTGTGTGTGTGTGTGTGTGTGTGTGTGTGTGTGTGTGTGTGTGTGTGTGTGTGTGTGTGTGTGTGTGTATGTGTGTGTGTGTGTATGATGTATGTGTGTGTGTGTATGTGTGTGTGTATGTGTGTGTATGTGTGTCTAAAATCACTATTGTGAACAGACATTAAATAAAGATTCCATTTCACATGTCATACTTTATGGTAAATTTTTTTTTCGTACTCATATACTGAGTGTAGAGCAACACGGACTAGTTGTAAGACAGATTTATTGGGGCTTAATGTTACTTATCTTTGAGTACTAAAGTGTTCTGAAATCTCCATCTGTCTGTCTGTCTGTCTGTCGGTGTCTGTTTGTCTGTCTGTGTCTGTGTGTCTATGTCTGTGTCTCTGTCGTTCTGTCTTTCTCTGTCTCTCTCTCTCTCAGTCCGTGTGTCTCTATTTGTCTCTCTGTCTGTCTCTGTGTATGTGTGTGTGTGCACGCGTGTGTATGTATGTATGTGTGTGTATACATATACATATATATATATATATACATATATATATATATACATGTATAGATATTGTGTGTGTGTGTGTGTGTGTGTGTGTGTGTGTGTGTGTGTGTGTGTGTGTGTGTGTGTGTGTGTGTGTGTGTGTGTGTGTAAAATCAGCCCCCTGTCTAGTATGGGTGAATGTTTTAAAAGACATAAAACCTTCAAATTGTGAAATTTTAACTCTCTCTCTCTGTGTCTCCGTCTGTCTCTCTCTGTCTCTGTCAGTCTGTCTCTTTCTCTGTCTGTTTGTCTGTCTGTCTGTCTCTCCTCTCTGTCTCTCTCTCTCGCTTCTCCTTCTCTCTCTCTCTTTCTGTGTCTCTGATTGTGTATCTTTCTGTCTCTGTCTGTCTCTGTCTGTCTGTCTGTCTGTCTGTTTTCTCTCTTTCTCTTTTCTGTCTTTCTGTTTTTCTCTGTGTCTTTTTGTCTCTGTCTGTCTGTCTCTGTCTCCGTCTGTCTGTCTGTCTCTGTCTGTCTGTCTGTCTCTCTTTCTCTTCTCTCTCTCTCTCTATATCTATCTATCTATCTATCTATCTATCTATCTATCTATCTATCTATCTATCTATCTATATCATCTTCTATCTCTCTCTGTTCTTTCTCTGTTTCTTTCTCTGTTCTGTCTGTCTGTCTGTCTCTGTCTCTGTCTGTCTCTCTCTCTTCGTGTTATCAGCTGTGTCATCATTGCTTTATACCGTAAGTTGTTGTTACCATCGTAAATTCAGGGGTGTGTTTATGTATTAATTTGTGTGGACGGTCGGGGATGGTTGTGGGTGAGGGTAGAGGGAGAAAGATTGTCGAATGGGAGTGCACAAAGGAATGGAAGCTGGGTTGAGTTCGGGCGTGTGATTGTGTTGTGTGTGTGTGTGTGTGTGTGTGTGTGTGTGTGTGTGTGTGTGTGTTGTGTGTGTTGTGTGTGTGTGTGTGTGTGTGTGTGTGTGTGTGTGTGTGTGTGTGTGTGTGTGTGTGTGTGTGTTGTGATGTGTGTGTGTGTGTGTGTGTTGTGTGTGTGTGTGTGTGTTTGTGTGTGTGTGTGTGTGTGTGTTGTGTGTGTGTTGGTGTGGTGTGTGTGTGGGTTGTGTGTGTGTGTGGTGTGATTTGTGTGTGTGTGTGTGTGAGAGAGAAAGAGGGAGGGAAAGAAGGAGAGGCAGACAGAGAAAGACTGAGCGAGAGAGAGGGAGAGAGAGCGAGAGAGAGGGAGAGAGAGAAAGAGAGAGGGAGAGAGACAGAGAGACAGATAGACAGACAGACAGACAGAGAGGGAGAGAGAGCGCGCGAGAGACAAAGAGAGAGAGAGAGAGAGAGAGAGAGAGAGAGAGAGACAGAGAACAGACAGAGACAGACAGACAGACAGACAAATAGACAGAGAGGAGAGAGAGAGAGAGAGAGAGAGAGAGAGAGAGAAGAGAGACAGAGAGACAGAGAGAGAGAACATGTATACATATGTGCGTTTTTTCTTCTTCTCTCGTTCAGGAACCAGGAAGAACAGTGCAGAGAATTCAGCCATACCGCATTACCTTCACAGACTCGTGCAAGACCTTTTCAAACTTTACATAATTCATTTTTGTCAAGAAGCAGTTACAAACACATATACATATGCATGACAGAAACAGAAAAAAATCGTATCTGAAACGATGACGTGCATTATGAAATTTCACATTCCTGCAAAGAGAAATTACATATGTGTAACAAAACATTCGTGTTTTAATTAATTTAAAACAGAGTTAACAGCCACAAAGCATGAACACCTCAACGCATACACTAGTAGGTAATTCATAAATTCAGACAGAACGATATTTTCCGATGTGTTTTGATAAGTGAGTATTACTAATGAACATGGAATTGGTAGCAAGTTTCAGCTTAAATTTTTTTCAGGTGCGGTTATTCATAAACATGGTGCCATTTCTTTTCAATTTAAGAGCATGTTAAGTTCCATGCCAATTTTTTCATTGTATTCTTCTATTATGTCACAATTAAGCCATATAGTTCTTAAACGAGGTTTTAATTGGAAGTGTCTTTTCAAGTTTGCATTAAACTCTTTATTCCTGCACCCTATCCACCACCTGCAAAAACTTAACCCTTTGATTCCCTCATCCTATCCACCAGCTTTCCTGCAGAATTTGGTGGGTTAAGTGTTGCTTTGCTACCATGGTTAACGATGCAGGATGCTGATCGGTCCCGCAGCCTATCCACCAGCTGCAAAAACTGAATTCTTCGACTCCCTCACCTTTTTCAACAGCTTTCTGCTGGAAGCTGGTGGATAGGGTGATGGAGTCAAAGGATTTTAAGTTTTCCTTTCCTAGCATGATTGTCAGTGCAGGATGCTGGTGTACAGGGTGCAGGAGTCAAAGGGTTAAGGTTACGCGCGTGCGCGCGCGCCACACACACACACACAACACACCACACACACACACACACACACCACAAACCCACCACCCACCCCAAATACACGCGCGCGCGCGCACGAGCAGCGCCGCACACAACACACACACACACACACACACACCACACACACACACACAAACACACACACACAACAACACACACACACACGCAGAGAACGATCAGACCACATTAATACTTTCCCTTTTCATGAGGACATGAATAAATCATTTGTTGCTGTGAGTGCTGAGAAGTGCTGGGTTTGTTGACCCACCAGGCAGAGTTACACCCAAACCATCACTCAACGATATCTGGTAGGGAGGGAGGGGTGGGGGTGGGAAAGGAACAAAAAAAAATCCTTCTCCGAAACTAAGGTCAGACTTATGGCCTCTCCCTTTCTAAATGCTGTATCGTCACTCTACTAATATGCAATAAATAATTCGGATTATGGTTCTAAGCGGGTAACCAAATATATGTATTTTGGCAGTGCATGTCAGGTTTTTTATCATCACTCCACTTAATATGCAATAAATAATTCGGATTATTGTTCCAAGCGGGTAATCAAATACAGGCATTTTGATAGTGCAAGTTAGGTTGTTCCCCCCAGGGCTTTTAATGTGTACTTTTTTTTCCTTTGCTTTTGTTTTTTGTTTTTGTTGTTCTGTTTTGTTTTGTTTTGTTTCTGATAGAGGCGTGGACTCCAGATCTGATCTCTGGAGTTCAATCCCAACCTACTTCTATTAGAAAAAAAAAAAGGCCTGTTCGCCGCCTGTCTCAATGTTTTCATCATTCTGGTGGTGTCACCTTCCATCTTTCAGCCGTCTGAGACAGGTTGATAAGTTTAAATACCTAGAAACGATCATTTCACCAGACGGCAGATGCACATCAGAAATAGCCAGCAGAATCGGCCAAGCCAAAACAACATTCAAGAAGATGAAAAGCATTCTTACCAACAAATGTCTATCAATTAACATCAGGAAGAGAGTTCTTGAATGTTATATAGAACCAATACTGTTGTACGGTTGCGAGGCGTGGACAGTCAACAAGCAAAGCCAGAACAAGATTGAGGCAGCCGAGATGTGGTTTCTAAGAAGATGTTGAGAGTTCCATGGACAGCAAAGAAAACAAACGAGACAGTCTTGATGGAGGCAGACACAAGTAGATCATTCATAAGGAAGATTAGGAAAAGCAGGCGACATTCATAGGCCATTTTGATGAGGAAAGGGGAATTGGAGTAACCTGGTCACAACGGGAAAGCTGGAGGGAAGGAGAGCACCGGTAGACCCAGGGAGAAGATGCTAGACGGACTTGCAAGTGACTGAAGACAAGGAGGGTGGAAGAGATGCTTGAGGCAACAAGAGATAGAGACAGATGGAAGTCCATAATCGCCAACGCTATGCGGCAAGGCACCTGATGATGATGATAAAGTACGGGCCTTCCCCAGCTGCGTCCTTTCACTTCGTTCCAAGGCTTTTCCTGCTCCAGTTCTTGTCAAATCCATCAAGGTCGTCTCTCCATCTGCTTTCTGTCTTCCTCTATTGCGAGTGCCGTCTCTTGGTATCCAGAACGTGTTTTTGTTGTCCAACGATTGTCCAATCTCTGGGTGAGATGACTTGCCCAGTTCCTTTCAGTTTGTTGATGGTTTCCAGATGTTTCGCATTTTGGTTCTTTCTCTGATCCACTGAGCCGTTTTGATCTTTCCAGGTAATCACCAAGCATGATTCTTTCATGTGCTCGCTGCATGGTTCTTAGTTTCAAAACTGCTTTGTAATTCGTCTACCCCCCCCCCCCCCTTCCTAATTACAGATTTCGGAACGTGGCCGGTACGATGTGTGTTTTTATGATTCCATAAGCTACCAGAACTGATATAACTTGCAGGATCTTTAACGTGCATGACTCATTCTGCGTGCACATATACACAGGACAGGAGTTCAAGCACTAGCATGTCTGCACAGGTGTTGACCTGGCAGGTCGGAAAAATTTCCACCCTTTACCACCAAGAGGGAGGTACCCAGGCAGGAATCCTCTAGGAATGCCAGGGGCTCTTTCAGTATATTAAAAGTATCCCCACCTTCTGGAAATTCTGTGTTAGAAATTTCCTCTTTTCTGTCACTCTCTTTCTTTCTGCCTTGTTCGTTTGCCTTCTGTCATTTCTTCCTATCATTTTCTGTCTTGCTGGTACATTCACCTGTATGTGTTCGATTAAGTCTAACGTACTTTCTCCTGGGATTGATAATTGGGTACATGTATTAAGTGCATTTTTCGCTCTTGGGAAGTGAGATATGCCGAAGCAATTTTAGGTAATGTAGGCCCGTTTTTAAATATGTTTTAGTGTTTTCACTTATGCTTAAATTTGTATTTAGGTGTGTTTTTTAAATTCCCTGTGCTATAAATTGGGCGGAGTGGTCAACGCCAGGGGCATGTCCTTAGATTATGTGCACGAATGCATTGATATGTGTACTTAACTTTCTTTTCCTTTCTTTTTCCTGTTGAAATATTGTGTATGTTTTGAAACGGTAATGGCCCTGATATGGCTCTACGCAGTCGGCTAGGCTGTAAGCAACAATAACAATAACAATAATAACAATAACAATAACAAAATAACAATAACATACCAGGCAGGATCGAACCCACACATTCGTTGAGTCTGACATCTTAACCGTTTGACTTTCATTCCTATCACTATCAGTGAATAGGAATTGAACCTAGACACTTCTTTCATTCAGATTTTCAGTTACAGTTTCTCAAGATGACGCCTTCGCACTCGGAATGAATTCCATATGCACTAACGTCGCAGGTGCCATGTATATGGTGATCATGGCACAAGCCTTAAGCCTACACATAAACCCATAAGCTGGCCAGGTCCTGAGGTTCTATCTAGCCTATGTTTTGCTTAACTTGCATTTGATTTTATATAAATATTGTATCTTCCGTTCACTTTACGTGGGTTCAATCCGAAAGTCTTATTGCTATTGGCAGATTTTGAGTGCAGCGCGCATGGAACTTCACAAATGCTGTGAATCTGCTCTAGACACCTTACCTCTCACATTCATACTTTTCCATTCACTGGACCTTATGTGTGTATTCTGTATATGTGTATGTGTATATATATATATATATATATATATATATATATATATATATATATATATATATAATATATATATATATATATATATATATATATATGTATATGCAACTGTATATATATATCTGTATATATATGTATATGTGTATTATGTATATGTGTGTTGTGTATGTGTATGTATATGTATGTATGTATGTATGTAGTATGTATGTATGTATGTATGTATGTGTGTAGGTATGTATGTATTTTTCTCTCTCACTCTCGATATACATATTATATGTACATATATACATATGTATGTGCGTGAGTGTGTGTGTGTGTTGTGTGTGTGTGTGTTTGTGTGTGTGTGTGTGTGTGTGTGTGTGTGTGTGTGTGTGTGTGTGTGTATCTGTGTGTGTGTGTGTGTGTGTGTGTGTGTGTGTGTGTGTGTGTGTGTGTGTGTGTGTGTGTGTATGTGTGTGTGTGTGTACACTTTCTCTCAAGACAAGACACTTAAATAGTGCATTACAGTTTGTTGGTTTCAAGAAATAAATTTCCAATATTTTGTCCTCACCCTCTTCAGGGTAAAGCATCAATATTATGGCATGACCACTTTTGTTTTATAGATAGCATTTGTTTCCCTTGTTTCCTAGTTACCAGAATTCATATCTGCCATTTTCTCCTACTACAACGTCATGACAGAAGCGAAGAATACATCAAAAGAAAGAACGTTGAAGGATCACTCATAATAAAAGATGAAGTTAGAACGGCAATGAAAAAGATGAAACCGGGAAAAGCCCCAGGACCAAACAATCTCGTACTACTAAAAAAAAAAAAAAAAATTGATGGCCTGGAGGAATTCGGTGCTGAAAAAATAATAGTTCTCCTAAATGAAATTTATGACACCGGCAAAATCCCTAAAGATATGTCAAAAATAAATTTTCAGTGCACTTCCAAAGAAAGCAGGGGCTACAGAATGCAAACTCCATAGCACAGTCAGCTTGATGAGTCATATAACAAAAATATTATTGAAAATTATCACGATGAGGACAAGGAACATAATCAAAAGAGACATAGCAGAAGAACAATGTGGTTTTGTCGAAGGTAAACGAACTATTAATGCCAGATACATCCTAACAACTCTCGCAGAGAGGTCAGTCGAGTTGACTAAGGATTTATATTTATGCTTTGTTGATTCATACCAAGGCTTTTGATCATGTAAGACACGAAGGATTGATCAACCAACAAGAAAATCAGAAATGTGTTGGGAATAAACAGCAGCAATGAGAACAGAAAACGGCATAAGCTCTTTGAAAAATATCAAAAAGTGGGTTAGGCTGGGATGTGTTCTGTCACCAGATTTGTTTTCAATTTACAGCGAAACCATCATGAGGAACCTAGAAGTATGCCCCGAGAAAAAGGTCGGAGAAAAAAAATGACCAACTATCTTCGTAACGCAGATGATGTCAAAAGACCTACAAAATCTTGTGATTATACCAGAAATAAAAAGCAAAAATAAAGGGCTGGAGCTAAATAACAAGAAGACTGAAGTCATGGTAATCAGTGAAAAACAAGAAATCCCCTCATGCAAATTAACAGCAAATGGCACAACTTTGAGGCAGGTTGATAAGTTTGAATATCTGGGAACAGTCATCTCACCAGACAGTAGATGCACATCAGCAGAGTCGGCCAAGCCAAAACAACATTCAAGAAGATGAAAAGCGTGCTTACCAACAAATGCCTATCAATTAACATCAGGAAGAGAGTTCTTGAATGTTAGATAGAACGATACTGTTTTACGGTTGTGAGGCGTGGTCAGTCAATACGCAAAGTCAGAACAAAACTGAGGCAACTGAAATGTGGTTTCGAAGAAGAATGTTACGAGTTCCATGGACAGCAAAGAAATCAAACGATATAGTCTTGAAGGAGGCAGAGACTAGAAAAACATTCATGAAGAAGATTAGGAAAAGACAAGCAACATTATAGGACTTTTTATGAGGCAACAGAAATTAGAGCACCTAGTCACAATAAGAAAGCTGGATTGAAAGAGAACACCAGATAGACCCAGAGAAAATACTGGACGGACTTGCAGAGGGGCTGAGGACAGAGATGGTGGGAGATGTACTTAAGACAAGGAGATAGATTCGTGTGGAAGGCCATGATCGCCAACGCCATGCGGCAGGGCACATAAAAATGATGAA
Organism: Monoplex corrugatus; assembly: GCA_030674185.1. Taxonomy (NCBI): domain Eukaryota; kingdom Metazoa; phylum Mollusca; class Gastropoda; order Littorinimorpha; family Ranellidae; genus Monoplex; species Monoplex corrugatus. The sequence goes on along the minus strand of JAPXFY010000025.1, from coordinate 8,750,995 downwards.
ACGTAAAGGACATCGTCTACTGTTTTTTGCAATTGATTTGCATCAATTCAGCTTTCTACCCCTGTCTTGTTTTATCATACAAAATACGCGTTCTGATTTTATTTTTGTGCATTTCTGTGGCCGATTTGCTTGTACATTGACAGTTGCTTTGGTTCAGATTTCATATCGCACAATGCTGAGGGAAAATAGGAAAAAGGTGTCAGAAAGAGATCGCCTTTTTCTGCAGATCTCGTCTCAATGTTTGTTAGCTGCTGTTCAGGTCAACACCCTACCGCTGTTCGTCTCTTGATGCAAACATCAAGGTCAAGTGGAAGATTGACACACACTCCAGTCTAGCTGTCATACAGCGTTAGTGCTCTTTTTTCATGTTGTATGAAAAGGTACCCCCACTAACACGGTCAAATCATTTTAACTATTTCCCTCTGTACACACACATACACACACACACGCACGCACGCACACACACACACACACACACACACACACACCACACACACACCAGATACACACACAACACACAACACACACACAGGCGGCAGGGCACATGATGATGATGATGATGATGATGATGATGATGATGAGTGGTAGTGGTCAGGTCAGGACATGTCAAGAGGCATTCCCCGACTATGTGTTGTCCCACTCATCTCAACTGAACCTTCATCATCACATTCAAATCGGACATGGTTAAAGCCGAAAATCTCAGTGATTTAGACTGAGAGTATATTTGAAGTCAAAGAGGAGAGAGAGAGAGAGAGAGAGAGAGAGAGAGAGAAGATAGATAGAGAGAGAGAGAGAGAGAAGACAGATAGATAGACAGACAGACAGACAGATAGATAGATAGATAGATAGTAGATAGATAGATAGAAGATAGATAGAGAGAGAGAGAGAGAGAACGATAGATAGATAGATAGAGAGAAAGACAAGAACAGAAGAGAGAGAGAGAGGAGGGAGAGAGAGAGAGAAAGAGAGAGAGAGAGAGAGAAGAAAGAGAAGAGAGAGAGAGAGGAGAGAGAGAGAGAAGAGAGAGAGAGAGAGAGAGAGAGAGAGAGAGAGAGAGAGAAAGAGAGAGAAAAAAAAAGAGAGAAAGAAGAGAGAGAGAGAGAGAGAGAGAGAGAGAAGCCAGCTAGCTAGCTATACACTCAAACAGACAGACACACACACACACACACACACACTAAAATATAAACAACATATATATATATATATAATTATAGTATGTGTGTGTGTGTGTGTGTGTGTGTGTGTGTGTGTGTGTGTAAATATACACATTCATGTAGAAGACTCTCAGCAAGAACATTGACTGATTTATTTCTATATTTCAGCCCTCGGCCATCATCAGGGTAAATGACAATAAATGGTATATATATAATGTGTGTGTTTGATATACAATATACATATATATATATATATAAATAATATATATATATATATTAAATAATATACACATTATACATTATAATACAACATAGAGAGAGAGAGAGGGGGAGATAGAGAGAGACAGAGACAGAGTGTGAGAGAGAGAAGGAGGGAAAGAGAAAGAGAAAAAGATAGAAAGAAAGAGAGAGAGAAAGAGAGAAAGAGAGAGAGAAAGAGAGAGAGAGAAAGAGAGAGAGGAGAAGAAGAGAGAGAGAAAGAGAGAGAGAGAGAAAGAGAAGAGAAAGAAAGAGAAAAAGAGAGAGAGAGAAAGAGAGAGAAAGAGAGAGAGAGAAGAGAGAGAGAGAAAGAGAGAGAGAGAGAGAGAGAGAAAGAGAGAGAGGAGAGAGAGAGCAGCAGAGAAGGCAAATGTTGAGATGAGAGAGAGTGGAGACGGACATGCCAGCCAACAGGCCAACATGTTGCAGACTTTGGTGTCATTGGCCTTGTTTTATCATACGACATGTCATAATCAATCGTGTATCCTCGTGACGTTGTGTCAGTGTTGGCTGTCATCTCATCATCAATCATCATCATCATTCATCATCTCCGTCTCCTCGCTGTCGTCTCATCACTCATCATCCTCGTCATGTTCTTCTCTCGTCTCTCTCGCTTATCGTGTGCAGGTTGTGATCATAGCCTCCATACGAACCTATCCCTTGTCCCTGCAAGTTTTCTCCATCCTCTCTGTCTTCATCCCACTCTACAAGTCCGTCCAATGTTGTCTCCTTGGGTCTACTTGGTGACTCTTTTCCTCCAGCTTTCTGTGTGACCAGGTGCTCTAATTTCTCTTGCCTCATAAAAGATTCCCTAAATGTTGCTTGTCTTTTCCTGATCTTCTTCATTAATGTTCTTCTTGTGTCTGCCACCTTCAAGGCTGTCTCGTTCGTTTTCTTTGCAGTCCATGGAACTCTTCTTTGAAATCACATTTCAACTGCCTCAGTCTTGTTCTGACTCTGTTTGTCGACTGTCCAAACTTCACATCCGTATCGGTTCTATGTAACACTGAAGAACTCTCTTCCTGGTGTTAACTGATAGGCATTCGCTGATAAGAATGCTTTTCGTTTTCTTGAATGCTGTTTTAGCTTGGCCGATTCTGCTCTCTCTCTTTCTTTATTTCTGTCTGTCTGTCTCTGTCTGTCTCCTCTGTCTGTCTGTCTGTCTCTCACTCTGTCTGTCTCCCTCTGTCTGTCTGTCTGTGTCTCCCTCTCTCTGTGTCTGTCTCTGTCTCTTTCTCTGTCTGTCTCCCTCTGTCTGTCTGTCTGTCTTTTCTCACACTGAACAGAGCAGCAGGGAAGTTTCAGTCTTTCTTTCCTAATTTTTGTATCTAGTGTTTGTTTGTTTTTGTTTGTGATCTTACGCTTGACAAAGGCCAGTTGGATGAAAATTTGCGCCTGTCTTGTCTTGTTGTATTAAATACGCGTTCTTGTTCTTTTTTCGTGTTTTTTTTTCTGGTTTTTGTCTGTCTCTCCCCTCTCTCTTGCTCGCTTGCTCGCTGGTATAACATTATACTGACATGAACAGACATTACACTTTTTACAATTCTCGTTCCTCTCATTCCTCCTCCCTGCTTTTTGGCCGGTGAGGTGGTCAAGTGGGTAAGCACCGAACTTCCAGTCTGAGGGGCTTGGGTTCGATCTGCCTCCTACATACCTTCGCCTGGCAGGTAAAGGGTGGAGCTTTTCCTTGATCTCCGAGGTCAACATGTGTGCAGACCTGCCAGTGCCTAAACCCCCTTTGGTGTGTATACGCATGTAGAATATCAAATATGCACGTTAAAGATCCTGTGAGTCGTGTCATAGGCTGGCTTGTGGATACACGAAAATACGAACATGCAAACAACGACAAGGTTGACAAAGGAAAAAAAAGGCTTTTAGCTAACAATTTATTTGAAAAATATAGTATACTATCATTATCGTTATCATTCTCTCTCTCTCTTTCTCTCATTATCGCTCTCACTCTCTCTCTCTCTCTCTGTCTCATTTTCCCTTTGTATCTATTATAAAAAGACAAGCAACATTTATAGGCAAGGGAAATTTGAGCTCCTAGTCACAACAGGAAAGCTAGAGAAAAAAGAGCACGAGGTAGACCCGGAGATAAAATATTAGTTTTGCTATGTGGATGAGGACAGAAAGGACAGGAGATATACATGCAGCCACAAAAGACAGATTCATATCCAGGGGCATGATAGCCAACGCCATGCAACAAGGGACATGATGATGATGATGATGATGATGATGATAATGATGATGATGATTGGCTTCTTCAGTTCACATGATTACTGATTGCATTTTGCATGCGGTAATATGTGTTTGCACCCAGTGATAAGTATTTACGATCACAGAATCGGTCGCTATTGGGCATCATCATCATGACCGTCATTACGTGTGTTTGCCAAGAACTCAAAAGTAGAACATGATTATTTATCTGCCATAAGAACCCGAGATAAGGCTGCATTTGCCCAGCGCGTGCACGTGGGAATGTGCAGGCTGGAATGCACATGGGCACACACAAGCAAATCACATAAAGAACCATCTAGCGAAATCAAAGGATCAGTGTGGGTGCAAGATAAAAAGCCAATCACCAAGCCCCTTGCTGTGAGGATGGTGTTTTTTCCCCAAGTCTCCAATCAAACTTGGTGATTCACTGACGGTGTCCAATGACGAGCATAATTAGCCAGACTCATTTTACTCCCTGTTATTAATGCCTATTATCCACCAATATTTTGGTGGGGTCTTTCATGATGTTTTCCACCCTGCTGAAATCTCTGACCTTTTTCTCCTGACAGCTGAAATCGTAGAAGTGGGTGGCATTACGAAATAGTCTCACTGATAGTGTTTAATTGTCCTCTTTAGTTGAACAGCAACTTTCTTTCTGACTGTCGAAATTAGTCGACCATTCCTACAAATTTCCCTCCACGTTCATAGCTCTTTACCTTGATGGCTTAATCCCTATCTTTGACATATTGTCACCACCACTATCCCACTCTCCCATATTCCTAATTAGCTGTGCCATGATTCCAATCCGATCTTTAACGAGCGTCTACGGAAATGGCAGACATGGGCCGAACGGCTGGCCCGAATGTCACCGAAAGGCGCCGAAAGGCGTGGCCACCAGCTGGGATAATGTGTCGTCTGCCCGCAGCCAGAAGCGTCGACCCACTTCATGCAGACCAAACAGAACCCGGACTAGCTCAAAACTGCACGATGAAACGACTGAAATCGCGTGATACTGATCCAGGAGTGTGCAACCGCTCGTGGGAAAGGGCCATGTATAAAAGCGCATATCTGCAAAGGCTTGAGCATCGTCGCGAATTTCAATCACAAAGAGGTTTGGCAGGGTTATCTGCTGGTCTTTATCAGCAGTTGTACATTTCTGACTCGAATCTTTTGAAAAAGCAGACGACAATCACTTTTGGTGAAAAGTTTAAGATAAACCGTTTTTTTCCAGTTGATGTCCGAGAATTAAGCCTTTGAACAAGAGAAAATTGTCAACAGGTGCATTTTTTGACAGAGAAAAGAAAGAATAAGACTGACTGTTACAGTATTTCACATATTAGTGTATTGAAAGCAGAAGAAGAAATAATGTTGGTGCCTCTTGCTCTACCCGTGCTTCTGTTCACGCAGGTAAGCTTTTGTTTTGCTTATTAGTTTACTTATTTGTTTGTCTGTTTGTTTATTTGTGAGACAGAATCATGAGATTGAGCGCATTACACTGTAACTACAAAACTGAAACATTAACATGTTACCATTGAAACTTGGACTTGGTTACAAATCTAAGAGTGACTGCAAAGATTTTCAAGTATTTTACCATTGAAACTTAGGTTTGGGTAGGCCTACAATAGTAACTTAAGGGATAGCAGTGCATAAAATGATGCACAGTGACAGTAGGCTTAATTTCTTATATCTCGAGTTCAGTCCCAGCTTGCAGCTTTAAAACCTGGCCCGTTCGCTGCTCATCTTAACGGTGCCATCATTCTGGTGATGTTAGTTTGGTGTTTGATAGATCCCATCTTCTATCTGTCTTTTCTAGTCTTTTTGTTCTCTTTGTCAGTAACTCTCTCTCTCTCTCTGTCTTCGATTTTTGAATCATTAGATTGACTGTTTTTGTTCAGAGTTTTTAAAACTTATCGGTTTGGAGAAAGTTTGTGT
>JAPXFY010000025.1:8727931-8740431 GCA_030674185.1 Monoplex corrugatus | reverse complement strand
TCCTTCTTCTTCTTTTACACCTTCTCCTTCTTTTTCGTCTCCTTCTCCTCCTTCTTCTTGTTCATCACATAATTGTGTTCTTCAGCAAGTTTTGAAGAAGATTAGAACCTTTTTTGTCAACAGTATATTTGTCTAAGCTCTCTCCATGCCTAGACTCACCACTGCACGAGGCAGCAAGAGCGCTCCAACAGGCTTGATCGGCAGAGAGTCTCAGGGCATTACTCCAGCATCTGTCCACCAGTTGTAAGGTCTCTGTCAACCGTCTGCCGCCAGATCATTTTCTAAGTCTTCCCCTTTTTCGCTCCCCAGTCCACCTTCTCATAGACTTGCACAGGTCCAGGTCTGTGTCTTCATCACAGTCATTTGTTACCGCAGTTGTGATGAGCCTTTGAGCATCCGACACCTCCTCCTAGATTGCTGGGACTTGTACGATGTGAGACAAAAGCACTACACGGCAGATTCCTTAAAGGAGGTCTTCCGAGACGTCCCTCCTGATGCAATTTTCCAGTTTTTACAAGAGATCAATAGATTTCACTTGATGTAATTTTACGTGTTTTTCTTTAATGGCGTTTTAGATTTGTAAGGTTGACGGTGAGCATGGTTTTTATCTGTTTATCTTAAAGGGTTGTTCTTTTCTTTTTGACGTGGTGTTAGCCCTGATATGGCTCTAGTGGTCGGCTGGGCTATAAGCAATATGAATTGAATTGAATTGACATACATCTCTTTGTGACTCCCCGACATGCTACCTACCCTAGGTTAATTTAATTCTGTCCGGGTCCCAAGTGACAGACAGACACTGTCGATATGAAGTCGCTTTGATGCCACCCACAGAGGAGATCCTGCACTGCCACCTGGGTGTTCGTAGTGTCTTGTAGTTTGTTCTGATCCAGCCAAGTCCAACAGGGCAGCAGACGGCCTGTTTCATGTTGAGGATAACATATGAGTCATGAAGAGAGACTGACGATTTTTTGAAAAAAAAACACAAAAACTTCATAAAACGGGGATGGCGTCTTCATCATCGTCATCGTCATCGTCATCGTCTTCATATCAAATCCGAACCAAAGTGACAGCTTTCATTCAAGTCTTCATCGTTACCATCTTCGTAAGAGTAACGGATTTGCCTCCCTTGTTCGTACAAGCTTCTCCATCACAGTTTTTCGAATGCATTCCGCTGATTATTGTGTGTGTGTGAGTGTGTATTGTGTATGTATCTGTGTGTGCGTGCGTGTGTATGTGTATGTGTGTGTGTGAGCGAGAGAGACAGAGGGAGGGAGAGACGAGAGAGAGAGAGAGAGAGAGAGAGAGAGGAGAGAGAGAGAGAGAGAGAGAGATGTGTGTCCTTTTGAACAAAGTCTTAATCATAATCACCCACCACCCTATCGATTTTAGTGAAGCTGTTTTGAACAAAGTTTTGAGTCTTAATTGTAATCTCACACCACCCTGTCGATTTTAGTGAAGTTCTTTTGAACAAACTCTTAATTATAAACTCCAACCACCCTGTCGATTTCAATAAATCACGTTTGAACAAATTCTTAATTATAATCACCCACCACCCTGTCGATTTTAGTGAAGTCTCTTTGAACAAACTCTTAATTGTAATCTCACACCACCCTGTCGATTTTAGTGAAGTCTTTTTGAACAAACTCTTAATTGTAATCTCACACCACCCTGTCGATTTTAATGAAGTCTTTTTGAACAAACTCTTAATTGTAATCTTCCATCATCCTGTCGATTTCAATGAAGTCTTTTTCAACAAACTCACAATTGTCATCTCACACCGCTCTGCCTATTTCAGTGTGCCAACAGGAGCCTCTTGAATTGGGCCCTGTTATCGATTCCAGCGTTAGTATCCCTGTGAAAGATTTCTTGAGGGGCCAGAATTTCATCAACGACTTCTTGTCTGACTACGACATCGGTCAAGGGAGAAACCAGGTACTGTGGGGAGAAAGTGTGTGTGTATGTATGTGTGTGTGTGTGTGTGTATGTGTGTATGTGTGTGTGTGTGTGTGTGTGTGTGTGTGTGTGTGTGTGTGTGTGTGTGTGTGTGTATGTGTGTATGTGTGTGTGTGTGTGTGTGTGTGTTCGTTCGTTATTTCTTTTAACGTCTCTTCACATATGTGCTTTTAGACGAAAAAAAAAAGAATAAAAATGAACGGACAAATAGATAGATACATAAATAGACAGATAAATAAATAGATAAATAAATAAATAAATAGATAACCAAATAAGATAAAGAAGTGTCTGTGGGGATTGATGAATCTATGAAGTCAGATCGATATTGTACCTTATAAGGTAACATCATATGATTTAACGAGCAACAGAAAAGCATTCAGAACTTTAGAACGGTCAGGCCTCATCAGTGTGTGCAGGGTTGTGTGTATGTATGTATGTGTGTGTGTGTGCGTGTCTCTGTGTGTGTATATATATGTATATATATATAATATGTATGTATGTGTGTGTATGTGTATGTTCTTGGTGTGTGTGTGTGTGTGTGTGTGTGTGTGTGTGTGTGTGTGTGTGTGTGTGTGTGTGCGCGCGCGCGCGAGATGGTGGTGGTAAAGGGGTGGGTAGGGGGGTGGGGGGGTGGGCGTGAAGACATAGAATGTGAGGGATGGGTCGAAATCGGTCCGCAGTAATGCGTAATTGTACTCAGAACGGCATTCCATAGTCTACTGTACAATTACGATGATTATGTCCAATGCTTAAATACAGCCAGCTGGACTTATTTTAAGGTGATTCTAAAATCGCCGGGCATTATCAAAATCATAATGTTTAATCATTCTCATTACCATTATCATCATAACCTTCTTCTTGCCTGAATTCTACGCGTCTCCATGGGCTGTTCTGTCACAGTCGTGTGTACGGTTTAAAACCCGGACTCCCCACCCCCCTTGGTGGAAGTTACAACCCGTAGACGTAAAGTTTAGCACATCCATATCTTCCAGCTTCTGGTGGTATGTTCTGAAATTGTTCATGGGGTGTTCCGAATATACATACTTTCCAAACAATGCTAAACCACAGACTCAAAATTGAACAATATAACGCCAAAATAAACTTTCACTTGTCCATTTTTAATGCTCAGTGGAACAACTATAATAATGGCAAGAGCCAATGTTCTCCCTGTTGAAAACAGAATTTCTTCATAAAATATTTCTTAAATGTTGATGTAATAAAGCCATCATTGATTAGAATATTGTTTTGTATGTTTTGTAAGCTGTAGGTTGTTTTTATGCGACCAATAATTGTCTTATTTGTATAAACTGAATAATTTCTGTTACCACATTATTCGATGATGGTTAAGCAAAGGAATGTTTTTTTTTTTTAAATGGATTCATAGGGGAAATGTTAGCATGCGTTAAATCTTAATGTTCAAATTTAAACTTCCAGTGTGTAAAATATCATTGTGTATATTCTGTATATTGTGTACAGTTCATGTGTCAATGTTTTCTTTTTTATTCTGTGTAAATATTTTTGTTTTTTGTTTTTGTTTTGTTGTCACTCTCAGTTTTTCTGAGTATAGCACATTTCCTTTTTATACCTGTTTTTCTGAGTACACTACATTTGCTTTTCACACCTGTTTTTCTGAGTACACTACATTTGCTTTTCACACCTGTTTTTCTGTGTACACTACATTTGCTTTTCACACCTGTTTTTCTGAGTACACTACATTTGCTTTTCAACTAACACACTGTTTTTTCTGAGTACACTACATTTGCTTTTCACACCTGTTTTTCTGAGTACACTACATTTGCTTTTCACACCTGTTTTTCTGGTACACTACATTTGCTTTTCACATCTGTTTTTCTGTGTACACTACATTTGCTTTTCACACCTGTTTTTCTGAGTACAGTACATTTCCTTTTCACACCAGTTTTTCATTGTACACTACATTTCCTTTTCACACCTGTTTTTCTGAGTACACTACATTTCCTTTTCACACCTGTTTTTCTGAGTACACTACATTTGCTTTTCACACCTGTTTTTCTGAGTACACTACATTTGCTTTTCACACCTGTTTTTCTGAGTACACTACATTTGCTTTTCACACCTGTTTTTCTGAGTACACTACATTTCTTTTCACACCTGTTTTTCTGAGTACAGTACATTTGCTTTTCACACCAGTTTTTCTGAGTACAGTACATTTGCTTTTCAACCAGTTTTTCTGAGTACAGTACATTTCCTTTTCATACCAGTTTTTCTGAGTACAGTACATTTCCTTTTCACACCATTTTTCTGAGTACAGTACATTTCCTTTCATATGAGTTTTTCTGAGTACAGTACATTTCCTTTTCATATGAGTTTTCCTGAGTACACTACATTCCCTTTTCACACCAGTTTTTCTGAGTACACTACATTTCCTTTTCACACCAGTTTTTCTGAGTACAGTACATTTCCTTTTCACACCTGTTTTTCTGAGTACACTACATTTGCTTTTCACACCTGTTTTTCTGAGTACACTACATTTGCTTTTCACACCTGTTTTTCTGAGTACACTACATTTGCTTTTCACACCTGTTTTTCTGAGTACACTACATTTCCTTTTCACACCTGTTTTTCTGAGTACAGTACATTTGCTTTTCACACCAGTTTTTCTGAGTACAGTACATTTGCTTTTCACACCAGTTTTTCTGAGTACAGTACATTTCCTTTTCATACCAGTTTTTCTGAGTACAGTACATTTCCTTTTCACACCAGTTTTTCTGAGTACAGTACATTTCCTTTTCATATGAGTTTTTCTGAGTACAGTACATTTCCTTTTCATATGAGTTTTCCTGAGTACACTACATTCCCTTTTCACACCAGTTTTTCTGAGTACACTACATTTCCTTTTCACACCAGTTTTTCTGAGTACAGTACATTTCCTTTTCATGAGTTTTTCTGAGTACAGTACATTTCCTTTTCATATGAGTTTTCCTGAGTACACTACATTTCCTTTTCACACCAGTTTTTCTGAGTACACTACATTTCCTTTTCATATGAGTTTTTCTGAGTACACTACATTTCCTTTTCATATGAGTTTTTCTGAGTATAGTACATTTCCTTTTCACACCAGTTTTTCTGAGTATGGTACATTTCCTTTTCATATGAGTTTTTCTGAGTACAGTACGTTTCCTTTTCACACCAGTTTTTCTGAGTATGGTATATTTCCTTTTCACACCAGTTTTTCTGAGTACAGTACATTTCCTTTTCACACCAGTTTTTCTGAGTATGGTACATTTCCTTTTCACACCAGTTTTTCTGAGTATGGTACATTTCCTTTTCATATGAGTTTTTCTGAGTACACTACATTTCCTTTTCACACCAGTTTTTCTGAGTACAGTACATTTCTTTTTCATATGAGTTTTTCTGAGTACACTACATGTCCTTTTCTCACCAGTTTTTCTGAGTACACTATATTTCCTTTTCATACCAGTTTTTCTGAGTACAGTACATTTCCTTTTCATATGAGTTTTTCTGAGTATAGTACATTTCCTTTTCATACCAGTTTTTCTGAGTATGGTATATTGTCTGTTTATACCAGTTTTTCAGGCAAAGCCAGAACAAGTTTGAGGCAGCTGAGATTCGGTTTCTAAGAAGAATGTTGAGAGCTCCATGGACAGCAAAGAAAACAAACAAGACAGTCTTGATGGAGGCAGACACAAGAAGATCATTGATAAGGAAGATTAGGAAAAGACAGGCAATATTTAGAAGCCAGTTTATGAACAAAGGGGAATTAGAACACCTGGTCACAACAGGAAAGTTTGAGGGAAAGAGAGCACCAGGTAGACCCAGGGAGAAAATATTGGACGGACTTGCAGGATGGCTGATGACAGAGAGGGTGGGAGATGTACTTGCGGCAACAAGGGATAGATACATGGTGGGCCATGATCGCCAATGCCATTAGGCAGAGCACATGATGATGATGATGATCAGTTTTTCTGTTATCTTACCCTGTTCTCTCCCAGGTTCGCGTGGCGGCAGTGACCTTCGGCAAAGGCGTGTACAAGCAAGACAGTTTCAACCTGGATACGTTCGGAAGCGTAGATGACGTGTCGAACCACGTGACCCATATGCCCTTCCGCTATGGCACGCGCACAGACACGGGCGACGCGCTGAAGTACATGCGGGAGAAACAGATGGTGAAGACCCGCCCCTGGGCCCCCAAGGTCGTCATTGTCATGACTGATGGCAACTCTCAGAGGTTGGTTGCACATGGTTACCCCTTCTGTCATGCCCTCCCGGCAAAAAAAAAAAAGTCTTGCAATGAAGTCTTGCAGTGAAGATCGCCTCTTGGTTTTTTTTTTTTTTTTTTTTTTTTTTTTTTTTTCAGAATGGAGAAAACGTATTGAATAACTTCTTTGCATTTACGACACTTTAAATGCAGACGCACTCAGTTTATTTATTCTCATTTCGACGCTATGATTGTGGTTTTTGGTATTGAATCATTTGCGTCCTTTTTTGTAATGCTTGTTATTTTCATTTGTTTCGTTTGGCAGTGTTTTTGTTATTCATTTGTGTCCTTATAGCAATGTTTGTTATTTATTTGTGTCCTTTGGCAATGTTTGTTATTTATTTGTGTCCTTTGGCAATGTTTGTTATTTATTTGTGTCCTTTGGCAATGTTTGTTATTTGTGTCCTTTGGCAATGTTTGTTATTTATTTGTGTCCTTTGGCAATGTTGTTATTTATTTGTGTCCTTTGGCAATGTTGTTATTTATTTGTGTCCTTTGGCAATGTTTTTATTTGTGTCCTTTGCAATGTTTGTATTTATTTGTGTCCTTTGGCAATGTTATTTATTTGTGTCCTTTGGCAATGTTTGTTATTTATTTGTGTCCTTTGGCAATGTTATTTATTTGTGTCCTTTGGCAATGTTTGTTATTTATTTGTGTCCTTTGGCAATGTTTGTTATTTATTTGTGTCCTTTGGCAATGTTTGTTATTTGTGTCCTTTGGCAATGTTTGTTATTTTTGTGTCCTTTGGCAATGTTATTTATTTGTGTCCTTTGGCAATGTTTGTTATTTATTTGTGTCCTTTGGCAATGTTTGTTATTTATTTGTGTCCTTTGGCAATGTTATTTATTTGTGTCCTTTGGCAATGTTTGTTATTTATTTGTGTCCTTTGGCAATGTTGTATTTATTTGTGTCCTTTGGCAATGTTTGTTATTTTGTGTCCTTTGGCAATGTTTGTTATTTATTTGTGTCCTTTGGCAATGTTTTTATTTATTTGTGTCCTTTGGCAATGTTTGTTATTTGTGTCCTTTGCAATGATTTGTTATTTATTTGTGTCCTTTGGCAATGTTTGTTATTTATTTGTGTCCTTTGGCAATGTTTGTTATTTATTTGTGTCCTTTGGCAATGTTTGTTATTTGTGTCCTTTAGCAATGTTTGTTTTATTTGTGTCCTTTAGCAATGTTTGTTATTTATTTGTGTCCTTTGGCAATGTTTGTTATTTATTTGTGTCCTTTGCAATGTTTGTTATTTATTTGTGTCCTTTGCAATGTTTTATTTATTTGTGTCCTTTGCAATGTTTGTTTTTATTTGTGTCCTTTGAGAATGTTTTGTTTTTATTTGTGTCCTTTGGCAATGTTTGTTATTTATTTGTGTCCTTTGGCAATGTTTGTTATTTATTTGTGTCCTTTGGCAATGTTTGTTATTTATTTGTGTCCTTTAGCAATGTTTGTTTTTATTTGTGTCCTTTAGCAATGTTTGTTATTTATTTGTGTCCTTTGGCAATGTTTGTTATTTATTTGTGTCCTTTGGCAATGTTTGTTATGTTATTTGTGTCCTTTAGCAATGTTTGTTATTTATTTGTGTCCTTTGGCAATGTTTGTTATTTATTTGTGTCCTTTGGCAATGTTTGTTATTTATTTGTGTCCTTTGGCAATGTTTGTTATTTATTTGTGTCCTTTAGCAATGTTTGTTATTTATTTGTGTGTCCTTTAGCAATGTTTGTTATTTATTTGTGTCCTTTAGCAATGTTTGTTATTTATTTGTGTCCTTTAGCAATGTTTGTTATTTATTTGTGTCCTTTAGCAATGTTTGTTATTTATTTGTGTCTTTAGCAATGTTTGTTATTTATTTGTGTCCTTTAGCAATGTGTTTGTTTATTTATTTGTGTCCTTTAGCAATGTTTGTTTATTTGTGTCCTTTAGCAATGTTTGTTATTTATTTGTGTCTTTAGCAATGTTTGTTATTTTTGTGTCCTTTAGCAATGTTTGTTATTTTGTGTCCTTTAGCAATGTTTGTTTTATTTGTGTCCTTTAGCAATGTTTGTTATTTGTGTCCTTTAGCATGTTTGTTATTATTGTGTCTTTAGCAATGTTTGTTATTTATTTGTGTCTTTAGCAATGTTTGTTATTTATTTGTGTCTTTAGCAATGTTTGTTATTTTTTGTGTCCTTTACAATGTTTGTTATTTATTTGTGTTCTTTAGCAATGTTTGTTTATTTGTGTCTTTAGCAATGTTTGTTATTTATTTGTGTTCTTTAGCAATGTTTGTTATTTTTTGTGTCCTTTAGCAATGTTTGTTATTTATTGTGTCTTTGCAATGTTTGTTATTTTGTGTCTTTAGCAATGTTTGTTATTATTTGTGTTCTTTAGCAATTGTTTTTATTTGTGTCCTTTGCAATGTTTGTTATTTGTGTTCTTTAGCAATGTTTGTTATTTTGTGTCCTTTGCAATGTTTGTTTTTTTGTGTCCTTTGCAATGTTTGTTTATTTGTGTCCTTTAGCAATGTTTGTTATTTATTTGTGTCCTTTAGCAATGTTTGTTATTTATTTGTGTTCTTTAGCAATGTTTGTTATTTGTGTCCTTTAGCAATGTTTGTTATTTATTTGTGTTCTTTAGCAATGTTTGTTTTTTTGTGTCCTTTAGCAATGTTTGTTATTTGTGTCTTTAGCAATGTTTGTTATTTGTGTTCTTTAGCAATGTTTTTATTTGTGTTCCTTTAGCAATGTTTGTTATTTTGTGTTCTTTAGCAATGTTTGTTATTTATTTGTGTCTTTAGCAATGTTTGTTATTTGTGTCCTTTGCAATGTTTGTTATTTGTGTTCTTTAGCAATGTTTGTTATTTATTGTTCTTTGCAATGTTTGTTATTTATTGTGTTCTTTAGCAATGTTTGTTATTTGTGTCCTTTAGCAATGTTTGTTATTTATTGTGTCCTTTGGCAATGTTTGTTATTTATTTGTGTCCTTTGGCAATGTTTGTTATTTATTTGTGTCCTTTAGCATGTTTGTTATTTATTTGTGTCCTTTGCAATGTTTGTTATTTATTTGTGTCTTTGGCAATGTTTGTTATTTATTTGTGTCCTTTAGCAATGTTTGTTTTTATTTGTGTCCTTTAGCAATGTTTGTTATTTATTTGTGTCTTTGGCAATGTTTGTTTTTATTTGTGTCCTTTGCAATGTTTGTTATTTATTTGTGTCCTTTAGCAATGTTTGTTTTTATTGTGTCCTTTAGCAATGTTTGTTATTTTGTCCTTTAGCATGTTTGTTATTTATTTGTGTTCTTTAGCAATGTTTGTTATTTTTGTCCTTTAGCAATGTTTGTTATTTGTGTCCTTTAGCAATGTTTGTTATTTATTGTGTCTTTAGCAATGTTTGTTATTTGTGTCCTTTAGCAATGTTTGTTATTTGTGTCCTTTAGCAATGTTTGTTATTTATTTGTGTCCTTTGCAATGTTTGTTATTTATTTGTGTTCTTTAGCAATGTTTTGTTATTTGTGTCCTTTAGCAATGTTTGTTATTCATTGTGTTCTTTAGCAATGTTTGTTATTTTGTCCTTTAGCAATGTTTGTTATTTATTTGTGTTCTTTAGCAATGTTTGTTATTTGTGTCTTTAGCAATGTTTGTTATTTATTTGTGTTCTTTGCAATGTTTGTTATTTATTTGTTTCTTTAGCAATGTTTGTTATTTATTTGTGTCTTTAGCAATGTTGTTATTTATTTGTGTCCTTTGGCAATGTTTGTTATTTGTGTTCTTTAGCAATGTTTGTTATTTATTTGTGTCCTTTGGCAATGTTTGTTATTTATTGTGTCCTTTGGCAATGTTTGTTATTTATTTGTGTCCTTTAGCAATGTTTGTTATTTATTTGTGTCTTTAGCAATGTTTGTTATTTATTTGTGTTCTTTAGCAATGTTTGTTATTTGTGTCCTTTAGCAATGTTTGTTATTATTGTGTCCTTTAGCAATGTTTGTTATTATTTGTGTCTTTAGCAATGTTTGTTATTTGTGTCCTTTAGCAATGTTTGTTTTCATTTGTGTTCTTTAGCAATGTTTGTTCAATGTTTGTTATTCATTTGTGTGTTTTAGCAAAGTTTGTTATTCATTTGTGTCCTTTAACAATGTTTGTTATTCATTTGTGTCCTTTAGCATTCTTTCTAATTCATTTGTGTCCTTTGGCAATGTTTGTTCACTTGCCAGCCTCCTTATCAGTTTACAAACGGCTGAACCTCGTTTTTTTGGTTTCAGAACGACCTACACAGCTCAGCAGGCGGAGCTCACGAAAGCTGCCAACATCACGGTGTTTGCTCTGGGGGTGGGCAAAGCGGTGAAATTCCAGGAGCTGTTGAATATCGCGGGTGGGGATCCGAAGCGGGTGATCCAGGCCAAGAGCTACAAGGATCTGGACGACAAAGTGAAGACGAAGCTGGCCTACAAAACCTGCGTGTGTAAGTCCTCCATTCAGTACGTGAGGGTGGGGTGGGGGTGGGGGTGGGGTGGGGTGCTGTCAGTAGTATCCCCCACCTTCTGGAAATATTTCTGTGGCAGAAATTTTCGTCTGTTCTTGTCAGTCCCTTTTTGTTTCTGTCTTAACTCCTTTGCTTTCTGTCGTCATCTCTTCCTATTTGTGTGTGTGTGTGTGTGTGTGTGTGTGTGTGTGTGTGTGTGTGTGTGTGTGTGTGTGTGTGTGTGTGTGTGTGGTGTGTGTGTGTGTGTGTGAATCTTATTGGTCCATTCGCCTGTATGTAATCTATAAAACCGTGCATACTTTGTCTTACACGAGTAGATGGGGTTCCTGAACCTTTGATGGTAACCCATGTAGGTAAAGGAGGATACACTACACTACACTACACTACACTACACTACACTACACTACACTACACTACACTACACTACACTACACTACACTACACTACACTACACGACACGACAAACACAACACAACACAACACAACACAACACAACGCAACGCAACGCAACGCAACACAACACAACACAACACAACGCATTACAATGCATTACAATACAGCACAATACAGCACAACACAATACAATACAATACAACACAGTACAAAACAGTACAGTACAATGCAACGCCACGCAATACAGCACAATTTAATGCTGTATGTATAGAATACAAAACAATACGACGCATTACGATACGATACGATACGATATCATACGATACGATACGATATGATACGATATCATACGATACGATACGACACATCACACAATAGGATATGATACGACACACTGCGAAGCGATACTATGCAATACAACGCAATACAACGCATACAACGCAATACAATACAATGCAGTGCAAAGCATAGCAACACAATACTTATACAGTACAGTACATTGTACAGCGCAGTACAACTCAATATCTTGGTTGCTGCAGCGGCCGAGAGGAAAAAGGGTACCCCCCTCCACTCCCCCAAAACACACGCACGCGCACACACACACGCACACACACACACACACACACACACACACACACACACACACACACACACACACACACACACACACACACACACACATTTAATATCCACAATGAATGTTTTTGTCCCTTTCTGTTTCAGTGAAACCAAGGCCAACTACTCCTCCACCACAACAGCGTAAGTATACGTATTATTTCCCTTGGGCTGTCCTCTCCACATCCCCAATCTCCGAATTTGTTGGTTTGGTGGTTTTCTAGCGTTGGGTTTGTCGGTTGTTTGATTGTTGGTCGGTTGGCTGCTTGGTTGGTCTTTTTGGTTGCTTGGAGGTTCTCATGTTCTCATTGGAGATTCTCATGATCTTTGCTAAGGTGTTTTAGACAACAAGTAGAGAGGTTTTGGGGCCTATGTGAACGGGTTTGGATGGTTGTGTGTGTGTGTGGGGTGTGTGTGGGGGGGGGGGGGGGGTTAGATAGGTGAGATTTAATTTTTAACCCTTTGACTCCCGCACCCTATCCACCAACTGCAAAAACTTAACTCTTTTGACTCCCTCACCCTATCCACCAGCTTCCAGGATAGGGTGCGGGAGTCAAAGGGTTAAGTTTTTGCTTTGCTAGCAATGGTTGACAATGCAGGATGCTGGAGGACAGGGTGCGGGAATCAAAGGGTTAACTGGCGTTTGGTTTGTAGGCTGCTTGGTTGGTTGGTTGGTTGCGTGGAGGATTTCAGAGCGTTCCAGGTGAAAATAGTTTTCTATGGGCTATGTCAGTCTTTATTGTCATTTTTTTCTATTCTGTTGTTTATTTCATGGCACAGGTAGAGTAGGCTATGACAGAAGAGCCAGTGGGTTGATATACATATATG
>JAPXFY010000025.1:8715431-8722931 GCA_030674185.1 Monoplex corrugatus | reverse complement strand
TTTGTGATTGTGTTGTGGTTGGGTTGGGTTGAGTTTGTGTTGTGTTGTGGTTGTGTTATGTTATGTTGTGTTGTGTTGTGTTGTGTTGTGATTGTGTTGTGGTTGGGTTGGGTTGAGTTTGTGTTGTGTTGTGTTGTGTTGTGGTTGTGTTGTGTTATGTTGTGTTGTGTTGTGTTGTGATTGTGTTGTGTTGTGTTGTGTTGTGTTGTGTTGTGATTGTGTTGTGGTGTGGGTTGGGTTGAGTTTGGGTTGGGTTGAGTTTGTGTTGTGTTGTGTTGTGTTGTGTTGTGATTGTGTTGTGGTTGTGGTTGTGTTGAGTTTGGGTTGGGTTGTGTTGTGTTATGTTGTGTTGTGATTGTGATTGTGTTGTGGTTGGGTTGGGTTGGGTTTGGGTTGTGTTGCGTTGTGTTGTGTTGTGGTTGTGTTGTGGTTGGGTTGGGTTGGGTTGTTGGGTCGTGTTGTGTTGTGTTGTGTTGTGTTTGTGGTTGTGTTGTGGTTGTGTTGTGTTGCGTTGTGTTGTGTTTGTGGTTGTGTTGTGATTGTACTATCCAGACCAATCAATGTCTGTACTATCCAGACCAATCAATGGTCAATGTCTGTACTATCCAGACCAATCAATGTCTGTACTATCCAGACCAATCAATGGTCAATGTCTGTACTATCCAGACCAATCAATGGTCAATGTCTGTACTATCCAGACCAATCAATGGTCAATGTCTGTACTATCCAGACCAATCAATGGTCAATGTCTGTACTATCCAGACCAATCAATGGTCAATGTCTGTACTATCCAGACCAATCAGTGGTTAATGTCTGTACTATCCAGACCAATCAATGGTCAGTGTCTGTACTATCCAGACCAATCAATGGTCAATGTCTGTACTATCCAGACCAATCAATGGTCAATGTCTGTACTATCCAGACCAATCAATGTCTGTACTATCCAGACCAATCAATGGTCAATGTCTGTACTATCCAGACCAATCAATGGTCAATGTCTGTACTATACAGACCAATCAATGGTCAATGTCTGTACTATACAGACCAATCAGTGTTAATGTCTGTACTATCCAGACCAATCAGTGATTCACCCTTTGACTCCTGCATCCTGTCCACCAGTATCCTTAGTTTTCAACCATCTAGCAAGCAAACTTACTTTGACCTCACTATCACAGCTCTGAGAAGCTGGTGGATAGGTGAGGGAGTCAAAGGGTTAAGTTTTTGCAGGAATCTGGTCGATAGGGTGAGGGAGTCAAAGGATTAAGTTTTTGCAGGAATTGGTCGATGGGGTGAGAGTAAAAGGATTAAGTTTTGCAGAAGGGGGAAGGTGAGGATCAAAGAGTTATTTTGCAGGAAGCTGGTGGACAGGGTGAGGGAGTCAAAGGGTCAAGTTTTTGCAGTTGGTGGATAGGGTGAGGGAGCCAAAGGGTTCAGTTTTTGCAGGAATCTGGTCGATAGGGTGAGGGAGTCAAAGGATAAGTTTTTGCAGGAAGCTGGTGGACAGGGTGAGGGAGTCAAAGGGTTAAGTTTTTGCAGTTGGTGGATAGGGTGCGGGAGTCAAAAGGGTGGATGTGTGTACTATCCAGACCAGTCAATGGTCAATGTCTGTACTATCCCCAGGCCGATCAACCGTTGTCGCCGTTTACTTTTTTCCAGGTGGATGAGCGCAAACTGACGTCGTCCATCCAGGCGTTGCTGAAGTCCGGTGTGCGGGTGTTCGTGGCGCTGACGTCCCCTGACGTCCGAGTGTCCCTGCCCGAAGAGGTGCAGGTGCTGACAGGTACCTCCCTCCGCCAGGCGTCTGAACTGGTGACCTACATCTGTCACGGGGAGAAATCGAAGGTGAGTCAATGGTCTCCTCCTTCTGGAAATTCTGTGCTAGAAATTTCCTGCTTTTTTTATGTCGCTCTCTTTGTTTCTGCCTTGTTCCTTTGTTTTCTGTCATCTCTTTGTTTCTGCCTTGTTCCTTTGTTTTCTGTCATCTCTTTGTTTCTGCCTTGTTCCTTTGCTTTCTGTCATCTCTTTGTTTCTGCCTTGTTCCTTTGCTTTCTGTCATCTCTTTGTTTCTGCCTTGTTCCTTTGCTTTCTGTCATCTCTTCGTAGCATTTTCTGCCTTGCTGGTCCGTTTACCTGTATGTGTCTCATTGGTCACTGGTCTCATCTGTTGGCTTTCAATTAATCTATACCTAACCTTTTATCTCCCGCATCCTATCCACCAACTGCAAAATCTTAACCCTTTGACTCCCTCACCTTATCCACTAGCTTTTTGCGGGAAGCTGGTGGATAGTGTGAGGGAATCAAAGGGTTAAGTTTTTGCTTTGCTAGCATGGTTGGCAGTGCAGGATGCTGATGGACAGGGTGCGGGAGTCAAAGGGTTAAGTTCATTTTATTATGGTTTCTGGGTGAGAGTTCGTGGAGGGGGGGATGGGGGGAGGCGGTTGGGGTGGAAGCACAGACAACTCAGTCTTTTCTAAGCCATGTTACTGCTTATAATGTGTTCAGAAGCTTAGTCATTTGCCATTTACTTATTCATTTACACAGTTGCTCGCTTGCTTGCTTGCAATACTTTGTTATTTTCTTGCTCATTTTGTTTATCTCGTTGTGTCATATTTATTTTCTTACTCATTTTGTTTATCTTCGTTGTGTCATATTTATTTTCTTTCCTTTTTGTTTTTTGGCGTTATATATACCGTTTGTGTATTTTATTTTTTCCTTTTTATGTTCATCTGTGTTATACTGAAAACGTTTGATTATTTTTGTTTTATGATTCCTATTCGATTTGTTCATCTTTGTTTGTTCTTGATGGATTGAGAAAAAACAAAACAAAACAAAACAAAACAAACAACAAAAAAAACCAATTTCGATAATTTCCCCGAAGCCATCAAGCAGCTTGCTTTGCGCTACGTGCTTTTATAATTTATTCATTCAGTTTTTCGTTCATTCGTTTTGCTGATCTGTTCATGGTTTCGTTTTAGCTTTTCTGAGTTTTACGTTGCTTTTGATTTTCACGCTTCTGGCTGTGTGTTTATGTTGCAGGATCACTAGGGTAGGAGGGTTAGGGCTGCATGTACTGATTCTGTCATTTTTCACTCCTTCCCAAGGACGACCACCCAGACAACGATGGAAGCGAGGAAGACTGTTGACCCCGGCAAACCACACCCGAAACCCCGATGATTTGAGAACATTTTGGCGAATGTGCAGCGATGACTTGTGCGATGAATTTCACCATTGAGAATTAATAGGCAACAACATTACAAACCGACCCATAGTCGTTTTAGGAAATGTTTGCTTAAATTGAGAGTTAATAGGCAAACAAACATACGAGCCAAATCCGACGTTATCTAGGAAGTCTTTGCTTAAATTGTACAGTAAACACAGTGAATAGTTTGAGTACGTTTGCAGTGAACTGAGAAACAAAGACGTTTTCAAAATCTTTTCTATTTCTGATGTCAAAACTGAATATTGATGTGTTGACAATGAATGACAAAATTTACGACACTGATACACGTTTTCTTGAATTGAAAACTGAGAAAAACTGAGATACTGACGTTTAACGAGCTTTTTCTTGCGCTGAAATCCAATATTGATAAGTACTGTATAATGGACAATACGGTTTATGGAATAGGTTACATCGATATTGTATTCACTTTGTACAAAGGCAGCAATTCGTCATTGATAAATACGTTTTCATATGCCATTTCCAGCCTTCAAAAGTTGAATACTAAGTATTTAACAGTAAAATGAACATGCATGGAATAGCTGTGTGCACCATCAACAGAAAGGTAGTTTGCTGTTTATGGAAAGGGTGTTGAGCAAGGTGAGCCCAGTGTCTGCAGTTGTTTATCAGGTTTTGTGCGGTCGTCACTAAAGCAGTTTTGTATTTTACCCATTGTGGTCTTTGAACTAACCGTACAGAATAAGTTCAGGGTTTTCTAAGAGTAGGGTTTCATTCTCTTCATATCTGGGGTATTGCGGTCTTTGAACTTATCACACATCATCAGTTGATGATGGTTTATCTGAAAGCGGTTTTTAATTCTGTATATGTTTTGGATATTGTGGTCGTTTGAACTAATAATACAGCATCTATTGACGATTTTCTGAGAGTTGTTACTGTTTTTATATGTGTTCAGGATTATGTACAGTTTTGGTTTGACCATAACGACTTAGTACTGAAATACCGACACACCAACGTTCTTACAAGCGTAGGATGGTATCAAATTGTACTGCACTGTGTAACCCCTTGTTTTGTTATTGTTTAATACGTCATTTTAAGTCTGTCTGGTATTGTGTCTTCACATAACATGTATCATCGCTAGTCTGATATTATCTGAAGTGTACATGGTTCATCACCCTCTCTGTCTCTCTCACGTGGAGGTAATAAATGATAAGCTTGTTCCATTATCATAAATTTGTAGGTAATCATTTAGTTCATTTTCCTGTCAACCCATAAAAATCATCAAGTCAATATTTCTAATGAAAAAAATCATGTTCTTTATCTCATCGTTAGTTCATTGTTTGCTGTTTGCTTTGGATATTTCTTGAATTTTTTTTTGTAGTTGTTGTTGTTATTGTTTTTGTTGGTTTCGTAATGATTGTTAAAAGACCGCTGTCTGAATGTAATATGGATTTTTCATAATGTGCATATATTTACGTTTTCATATCAAATAAAATCAAATGAAAATTCTTGGTGTGTTAAATGTGTGTGATGTCATGTGGTTATGATGTGCGTGCGCACTCGAGTGTGTGTGTGGTGTTGTAGTGTGTGTGTGTGTGTGTGTGTGTGTGTGTGTGTGTGTGTGTGTGTGTGTGTGTGTGTGTGTGTGTGTGTGTGTGTGTGTGTGTGTGTGTGTGGTTAGAATTAAACTGTAATACTTCACTTCTGAGAAATCTGTCTGTCTTTCTCTCTTTGGCTCTCTGTCTATCGGTCTATCTGTCTGTCTGTCAGTCTGTCTGTCTGTCTCTGTCTGCCTACCTGTCTGTCTCTGTCTCTATGTCTTCGCTCTCTCTCTCTCTCTCACACACACACACAACTAATTGAGAGCCAAAAGGGCACATCAACAAATCTGGCAAACTCTATAGGTATTTATTTAAAAGGTCATCTCCCAAATGCACTGACATCCTACACCTGACTGCCAGTGCCTTCACCGAACATTTTGTAGCTGAAAACGTGACATCAGCTGGTGCAAAATGCACCACATTGTACGTGCAGTAAACGACCCATACACTCCTCTCAAAATGAAAAACATACTAAATGATTCATTCACCATACCATTCATTGTCGTTCCTGAGGTCGGAAAATACACCTCCAATATCAATAATCAAACGTCATCTGGCCCAGAGCAAATATGTAGAAATGTAGAAACAATTTTAAACTATCTGCATATGCCTTACATTGTTAAAATCCTAACATAATTATGCCTTGTATTGTTAAAATCCTAGCATAATTATGCCTTGTGTTGTTAAAATCCTAGCATAATTATGCCTTGAATTGTTAAAACCCTAACATAATTATGCCTTGTATTGTTAAAATCCTAGCATAATTATGCCTTGTATTGTTAAAATCCTAGCATAATTATGCCTTGAATTGTTAAAACCCTAACATAATTATGCCTTGAATTGTTAAAATCCTAGCATAATTATGCCTTGAATTGTTAAAATCCTAGCATAATTATGCCTTGAATTGTTAAAACCCTAACATAATTATGCCTTGTATTGTTAAAATCCTAGCATAATTATGCCTTGTATTGTTAAAATCCTAGCATAATTATGCCTTGAATTGTTAAAACCCTAACATAATTATGCCTTGAATTGTTAAAATCCTAGCATAATTATGCCTTGAATTGTTAAAATCCTAGCATAATTATGCCTTGAATTGTTAAAACCCTAACATAATTATGCCTTGTATTGTTAAAATCCTAGCATAATTATGCCTTGAATTGTTAAAACCCTAACATAATTATGCCTTGAATTGTTAAAACCCTAACACAATTATGCCTTGTATTGTTAAAATCCTAGCATAATTATGCCTTGTATTGTTAAAATCCTAGCATAATTATGCCTTGAATTGTTAAAACCCTAACATAATTATGCCTTGTATTGTTAAAACCCTAACATAATTATGCCTTGTATTGTTAAAATCCTAACATAAATATGCCTTGTATTGTTAAAATCCTAACATAATTATGCCTTGAATTGTTAAAACCCTAGCATAATTATGCCTTGAATTGTTAAAACCCTAACATAATTATGCCTTGTATTGTTAAAACCCTAACATAATTATGCCTTGTATTGTTAAAATCCTAACATAAATATGCCTTGTATTGTTAAAATCCTAACATAATTATGCCTTGAATTGTTAAAACCCTAGCATAATTATGCCTTGAATTGTTAAAACCCTAACATAATTATGCCTTGTATTGTTAAAATCCTAGCATAATTATGCCTTGAATTGTTAAAACCCTAACATAATTATGCCTTGTATTGTTAAAATCCTAGCATAATTATGCCTTGAATTGTTAAAACCCTAACATAATTATGCCTTGTATTGTTAAAATCCTAGCATACACATTCAATTTTCGTATATATAACCAAGGACTAGTGAAAGTTCCTATGAGACAGTTGTGATGTCAAAGTAAATACAGATGATGTGTCAATCTTGGCTTCGACAGCAAGAGGAGAGCAATACTTGATGACCTTGGAGGCGTTATGGATAAAGGAAATACATGTAGAGCAGACGATAAACATGAAGGATGAATGCAGGAGCAGACAACTCACGATGAAGTTGTAATCAGTATTCCTGATCGCTTAACCCTGTGTTTATCCTTGGATATGTTGATGAAAGCAAAGGTAAGGGGTTGGAACTAAACAGCAGGAAGACTGAAGTCATGATGATCAGTAAAAAACATGAAATCCCCTCATGCAAAATAACAGCAAACGGCACAACCTTGAGACAGGTCGATAAGTTTAAATAACTGGGAACGATCATTTCACCAGACGGCAGATGCACATCAGAAATAGCCAGCAGAATCGGCCAAGCGAAAACAGCATTCAAGAAGATGAAAAGCATTCTTACCAACAAATGCCTATCAATTAACATCAGGAAGAGAGTTCTTGAATGTTATATAGAACCAATACTGTTGTACGGTTGTGAGGCGTGGACAGTCAACACGCAAAGCCAGAACAAGATTGAGGCAGCCGAGATTTGGTATCTAAGAAGAATGTTGAGAGTTCCATGGACAGAAAAGAAAACAAACGAGACAATCTTGATGGAGGCAGACACAAGTAGATCATTGATAAGGAAGATTAGGAACCAGAAAAAAAAAAACACGAAAGAAGAATACGAACGCATATTTAATACAACAAGACAAGACAGGCGCAAAGTTTCGGCCAACTGTCCTTTGTCAAGCGTAAGATTACAAACAAACAAACAAACACCAGATACAAAAATTTTGAGAAAAAGGCTGAAACTTCCCTGCTGCTGTGTCCAATGTGAGAAAAGGA
>JAPXFY010000025.1:8705431-8710431 GCA_030674185.1 Monoplex corrugatus | reverse complement strand
GTGTTTGCTCAGCGCTTAGAATTGATTTCTATCAAGATTTTGCGCTATACAAATACTGTAATTATTATTTAATTATTAAATTCTGTGCTAGAAATTTCCTCTTTTCTGTTACACTCTTTGTTTCGGCCTTGTTCTTTTGCTTTTTGTCATTTCTTCCTATCATTTTCTGCCTTGCTGGTCCATTCACCTGTATGTGTTCGATAAAGTCTTACGTACTTTTTCTTGGGACCGATAACTGGGCGGATGTGTTAAGTTTATTTTTGGCTCTAGGGAAATGAGATATGCGGAAGCAATTTTAGGTAATTTAGGTCCGTATATATATATATGTTTTGGTGTCCTTAGTTATGTTTAAAAAGTTGTATTCAGGTATATTTTTTAAATCCCCTGCACGATAAATTGGACGGAGTGGTCAACGCCAGGGCCATCCTCTAGATTATACGCATTGATATGTGTACTTAATTTACTTTTCCTTTTTGTTTTTCCTGTTTGAAGTATTGTGCATGGTTTGAAACAGTTATAGCACTGATATGTCTCTACGCAGTCGGCTGGGCGTTAAACAAAAATAACAGTAACAGTAATCTCATTTCCCCAAGACATCGTACTTGCCTCCTTTAATCACAGTTACCACAACTCACAAAATATTTCATGATTTCATATCGGTCAGTTTCTCCTGCTTAACAAAACAAGAGGGAAGTCATTGTTTTTCTACCAATTTTTTACATTTCTTTTTTGTTATCTATTATTTGTTGTCTTACGTTTACGGTTTGAAGTTCTGTACAGTTTTTGGTAAAATTATACTTCAGGTAGGTTGCCATTGCTTTCCTGAAGCGCAGTGCACATACTATACAGGTGTTCTGGCCATTGTTTCCTTGGAAATCCTCTGCCCACGACCGAGAAAACGGAAGCCGACTGTTGTGCGATACTCAAGGAAAAAACAGAGGCAAAAATCGAATAAAGGCAGACCTCCAATCTCATACATCGAGAACATAACCAACATCAGTGGCCTAAATATTCAAGAAATTGTCCACAAAAGTCAAGACAGAGCGGCCTGGAGGGAGGTGGTGGTGTGAAAGAGCACAGCGGTCAACACTTAACCTGGTGACGCCGACAGGTGAGACGTGTGAGACGTTTACTTTTGATAACGACCAACTGGACGAAAATCTGCTTGATTGATTGATTTGGTTCAGTTTTTACGTCGACACCCACCTCAGGTGATATGGCCTACGGGGATAACCATCCCCGGGAAGTGGGGGAAGGGGGACTTATCTAATCCTATACCGACACCACCAGAACAACCAATGATGTTAAGATGGGACAGTGAAAAGGCCAGTTTTAATGGGGGGAACTTATCTAATCCTATACTGATACCACCAGAACAACAATGATGTAAGATGGGACAGTGAGAAGGCCAGTTTTAATGTAGTAGTGGGGTAAGGGGACTTATCTAATCCTATACTGACACCACCTGGACAACCATGATGTTAAGATGGGACAGTGAGAAGGCCAGTTTTAATGTAGTAGTGGGGGAAGGGGGACTTATGTAATCCTATACTGACACCACCAGAACAACAGTGATGCTAAGATGGGACATTGAGAAGGCCAGTTTTAATGTAGTAGTGGGGGAAAGGGATCTATCTAATCCTATACCGACACCACCAGAACAACAATGATGTTAAGATGGGACAGTGAGAAGGCCAGTTTTAATGTAGTAGTGGGGGAAGGGGACTTATCTAATCCTATACCGACACCACCAGAACAACAACGATGTTAAGATGGGACAGTGAGAAGGCCAGTTTTAATGTAGTAGGTGGGGGAAGGGGGACTTATGTAATCCTATACTGACACCACCAGAACAACAATGATGTTAAGATGGGACAGTGAGAAGGCCAATTTTAATGTAGTAGTGGGGTAAGGGGGACTTATCTAATCCTTTACTGACACCACCAGAACAACAATGATGCCAAGATGGGACAGTGAGAAGGCCAGTTTTAATGTAGCACAACCCGGGATTCGAACCCACAACCGTTAGCATGTGAATCCGACGCTCAAACCAACTGAGCTACTGGGGCTCGCGAAAATCTGCGCCTGTCATTGTCTTCTAAAAGTAAACACGTGTTCTGATTCTATTTTCGTGTTTGATTCCTTTGACGGAGAAGACAAGCAGGCCTGCAGAAGAAGAAGAAAACCCTCAAGAATTACAACACAAAGACAGGATGGATGCAGTCACCGATAATTCCTAACCCTGATCACGAGATAGAAATAAGCTTATGTCCGTCGACACTGATTTTGTCGAATAATCATTACCGTCGTTTCGTCTTGTGATGTAATTGTTTGAAGTGCTCGCCATGCAAGTTGCAAGGGAGCTTATTCTGGTGAACTGATATGGCTGAAGTGGTTTTTAGCCGACTTGAGAGAGAGAGAAAGAGAGAGAGAGAGAGAGAGAGAGAGAGAGACAGAGACAGAGACAGAGAGACAGAGAGAGAGACACAGAGACAGAGACAAAGAGACAGAGAGACAGAGACAGAAGACAGAGACAGAGAGACAGAGACAGAGACAGAGAGAAAACAGAGAGAGAGAGAGGCAGAGAGACAGAGAGACAGAGAGAGACAGAGACAGAGACAGAGAGACAGAGAGACAGACAGAGAGACAGAGAGACAAAGAGACAAAGGGAGAGACAGAGAGAGAGAGAGACAGACAAAGACAGAGAGAGAGAGAGAGACAGAGAAAGACAGAGACAGAGAGAGAGAGACAGAGAGACAAAGAAAGACAGACAGAGAGAGAGAGAGAGAGAAGAAGAAGAAGAAGAAGAAGAAGAAGAAGAAGAAGAAGAAGAAGAAGAGGAAGAAAAAAAGAAGAAGAAGAAACATGAAAATACAACGAAAACACGCAAATAATTCTCAAAACGAGACAGGCTCAAATTTTCGGCCAACTTGAAACATCAGGGCTGTTCTGCTGTTGTTTTTGTTCCCAAGCTTAATGCATTTGTTCTTCGATGTCTTTTGCATTTGCTCGACAAAGGCCATTTGGCCAGACTTTTGTGTGCCTGTCTTGTGTTGTGCAGTAAATAAGCGTTTTCACTTTGTTTTTCCTCCTGTTTTCTGGTTTCTGTTTTGTTTTGTTTCAGTTAACGCTGGCAGCCATTTTGATTTAGATTTCAACTTGAGAGAGTTCTGTGTGTTTGTTTTTGAGGTTTGCTGGGGATCACTGATGGAGACACGCACAGAAATCATAATGATAATGAAACTGAACTAAACAGCAGGAAGACTGAAGTCATGGTGATCAGTAAAAAACATGAAATCCCCTCATGCAAAATAACAGCAAATGGCACAACCTTGACACAGGTTCATAAATTCAAATACCTGGGAACGATCATTTCATCAGACGGCAGATGCACATCAGAAATAGCCGGCAGAATCGGCCAAGCCAAAACAGCATTCAAGAAGACGACAAGCATTCTTACCAACAAATGCCTATCAATTAACATCAGAAAGAGAGTCGTTGAATGCTATATAGAACCAATACTGTTGTACGGTTGCGAGGCGTGGACAGTCAGCAAGCAAAGCCAGAGCAGGATTGAGGCAGCCGAGATGTGGTTTCTCAGAAGAATGTTGAGAGTACCATGGACAGCAAAGAAAACAAACGAGACAGTCTTGATGGAGGCAGACACAAGTCGATCACTGATAAGGAAGATTAGGAAAAGACAAGCAACATTTATAGGCCATTTTATAAGGAAGGGGGATTTGGAGCACCTGGTCACAACGGGAAAGCTGGAGGGAAAGAGAGCACCGGGTAGACCCAGGGAGAGAATGCTGGACGGACTTGCAGAGTGGCTGAGGATGAAGAGGGTGGGGGAGATGCTGGGGGCAACGAGAGATAGAGATGGTTGGAAGTCCATGGTCGCCAACGCCATGCGGCAGGGCACCTGATGATGATGATGAATGAAACTGAAATCATAATAATAATAACAACAACAACAACAACAATAATATCAATGATAACAAATAATATTAAAAAATGATAATAATAACAAATAATGATGATGACAATGATGATAACAGCAGCAACAGCTACAGCAGCAGCAGCAGCAGTGGTAGTAGTAGCAGCAGCAGCAGCAGCAGCAACATTAGTAGTAGTAGTAGTCGTAATGTAGTAGTAGTAACAACAACAGCAACAACAACAACAAAACTAACAACAACAACAACAACAACGATAATGATAATAATAATAATATAATAATAATAATAATAATAATAATAATATAATAATAATAATAATAATAATATAATAATAATAATAATAATAATAATAATAATAATAATAATAATGATAATAATAATAATAACAACAACGATGATGATGATGATGATGATAATAATAATAATAATAGTAACAATAATAATAATATGATAATAATAGTGATACACAGTGGTGATGATGACGACAATTGTGATGACGATAATAATAATAATAATAGAAGAAGAACAAGGATAGTGGTTACTATTCTTAATCCATTATTATAAAGGCGTTTTGTGCAGCTATAGGTGTCGTCAACCTGCTGGCAGATTTTAGTGGAAGCGCATATGGTATTTGCCGAATGCTATGAATCAAAACTCCAAAATCCCCCCCCCGTTCCTTCTCTCTCTTTCTCTCTCTCTCTTCCTCTCTTCTCTTCTTCTCTCTCTCTTCCCTCTCTCTCTCTCTCTCGCTTTGTTTCTTGCTGTCTCTCCTTCTCTCTCTCTCTCTCGCTTTGTTTCTTCTCTCTCTCTCCCTCTTCCTTTCTCTCTCTCTCTCTCCTCTCTCTCTCTGCTTTGTTTCTTCTCTTCTCTCTCTTCCCTCTCTCTCTCTCTCTCTCTCTCGCTTTGTTTCTTCTGTCTCTCTCTCTTCCTCTCTCTCTCCTCGCTTGTTTCTTCTGTTCTCCTCCTCTCTCTCTCTCTTTTCTCTCTTCTCTCTCTTCTCTCTCTTCTCTCTCTCTCTCTCTGCTCTGTCTGCTCGTCTGTTTC
>JAPXFY010000025.1:8697931-8700431 GCA_030674185.1 Monoplex corrugatus | reverse complement strand
ATGATGATGATGATAAGAATCAGGAGGAAGAGGAGGAGGAGAGGGATTTGATATGATGATGATGATGGTGAGTTGTTGATGATAATAATGATGATGATGATGATGATGAGTATTATTATTAGTAGTAGCAGCAGTAGTTAGTACTAGTAGTATGCGCAGGTTCAGAGAATTCACTGTCAGACTTGGATGGAGCAGATATGGAATTGTCCGATTGTGATAAACTCTATTTGAATAAACTGTCCCCAGCTTACACCGTTAGTGCCTTGTCAACAACCTTGTCACGCGTATTACTGTTTTCCCTCTTCTTGTTCTTGTTCTTCTGGTTCTTGTTCTTTTGTTGTTGTTGTTCTTCTTCTTCTTCTTCTTGCTCTTGTTGTTGTTGTTGTTCTTGTTGTTCTTGTTCTTCTTTTTCTTGTTGTTTGTTGTTGTTCTTCTTCCTTGTTCTTGTTCTTGTTGTTCTTGTTCTTCTTTTTCTTTTTGTTGTTGTTGTTGTTCTTTTTCTTCTTCTTGTTCTTTTTCTTCTTCTTGTTCTTTTTCTTCTTGTTCTTTTTCTTCTTCTCGTTCTTGTTCTTCTTGTTCTTCTTGTTCTTGTTTTCTTCTTGTTCTTCTTGTTCTTGTTCTTGCTCTTCATCTTCTTCTAATAAAAAAAAATGTTACAGAAAAATGCAGTCACTTTCTGAGCAGCATGTTCAATACAAGGGTTGCAACTCTTCTATACCTTGTAGTCTGCATGACGATGTAGTTATCTCTCCTGCTGGAAGCAGACGACAATGTCGGACGCAGCTCCAAAGACTTTGACAACTCTATAAACAGAAATAGATTGTAGGTATTAAACTATACAGAGAAAAGGTGATAAATTAGATAACAATCAAAATGATCTGGTCGTTTACCGTACTGCAGAAAGAGTCTGTGGCATTGTCAAAATGTAAGCCCAGCGCATAAACTAAGACTGGAGGCTGAGATACATTCACAGGAAGACAAAAGGAAACTAGATCTAAAACTGTTGGCAGCCTCGATTCAGTCCACGTTTTCTTCACGTGAAATTCAAAGAAAATTGTGTAGTTTATTCGGAAAAAAAAAAAGAAAATAAAAAGAGAAGAGATTTTAGTGGCAGTTTCAATTTCATTTCAAACTGTACTGCATAATATGGGTGGGAAACTGCACATAGCGAAGAGAGAAGCTGTTCAGGACGTGTGTATAACCAGAGCTGGGTGGGTGGGGGTGAGGATGGGAGGGGGATTGCACGGGGAGGAGGGGACAGAGAAAGTGATAGTGCGATCCACGATATTACTTTTAAGTAACACCCAGTCGCCGTTCAACGGTGAAAACAAAACAAAACAAAACAAACCCAAAACACACACACACACACACACACACACACACACACACAACACACACACACACACACACACACAACACAACACACACACACGCACACACAACACACACGCACACACATACACACACGCACACACACGTACACCACACACACACACACACACACACACACACACAACACACACACACACACACACACACACACACACACACACAACGCACACGCACACACATACACACACTTTTTGAACAAACTCTGAACTTAGTTTGTAGTTTGGTCAAGAAAGATTCATCGCATTTCGACAATTCCATAAGAGCTCCACCAAAATCAGTCAGCAATTATGAGGCAGACTCCCTGAGCCCGCGCACAACCTTATGCGCTGGCAAGATTTTGAAATGGCAAGGAGGGAGGAGGGGAAGGGACTTGTAAAACACGAAACTGATATCACCAGAATGATGGAAACATTAACCCGTTGACTCCCGCACCCTAACCCACCACCTTGCAAAAAACTTGACCCTTTGATTCCCTCAACCTGTCCTCGCAGCTTCCTACAGGAAGCTGGTGGACAGGGTGAGGGAATCAAAGGTTAAGTTTTTGCTTTGCTGGCATGGTTGACCCTTCAGGAAGCTGATAGATAGGGTGAGGGAATCAAAGGTTAAGTTTTTGCTTTGCTGGCATGGTTGACCCTTCAGGAAGCTGATAGATAGGGTGAGGGAATCAAAGGGTTAAGTTTTTGCTTTTGCTATCATGGTTGACAATGCAGGATGCTAACGAACAGGTCGCGAAAGTCAAAGGGTTAAAACAGGCCAGCGAACAGACCAGTTTTTAAATTAATGCAGCGGGCTGGGATTGAAACTCGAGGTTATCAGATCTTGAGTCCCACACGGCTCTATAAAAAAACACAAAAAAAAACCCAACCGAGAAGACTCGAGGACTACTTCCTCACTCTCAGCCTAATGTGAAAGAACAAACGATCAGAAAGAGCTTGGAACTGAAATCTAGACATCAGATCTTGAGTCCACGGCTCTGCCAACAGAACCAACTAGTATCCCCCCCCCCCCCAACACCAAACCTTCCCTGCTCTCCCCTCTCCCTCCCACCCTCCCCATCCCCCACCCCCCACCCAGCGCGCGCGCGGAAGGGGCGAGCAATAAAACCCTT
>JAPXFY010000025.1:8670431-8677931 GCA_030674185.1 Monoplex corrugatus | reverse complement strand
ATACTGATAACATATCTATGTTACTATTTATCTATGGCCAAACTCATGCCAGTTGAGAAACAATCTTCATACCGATAACATATCTATGCTACTATTCATATCTATGGCCAGACTCCATGGAAACAGTTTCAGAAACAATCTTCATTCTAACTAGATAAACTTTTAGTCATATCTCATATCTATGGCCAAACTCATGGCAGTTGAGAAACAATCTTCATACTGATAACATATCTATGTTACTATTCATATCTTGCATTGGCTAGTTATATCTGTGCCAATATCTAGGGCCCAGTTGAGAAACAATCTTCATACAGATAACATATCTATGTTACTATTCATATATGTGGCCAAACTCATGGCCAATTGTTCTGTGACTTGGATGTAATTGCTTGAAATGGTGAAACATGATACAAACAAAACGCGTCTCCTTTCATACAGTGACAGTCAGCATTGCAGACGTGTTGGTATTCACTGACGAAAACAAAGAGACACAGACACACAAGCAGGAAGGCAGACAGGCAGGCAGGCAGGCAGGCAGGCAAGCAGACAGGCAGACAGGCAGGCAGACAGGCAGGCAGACAGACAGGCAGACAGACAGGCAGACAGACAGACAGGCAGACAGGCAGACAGGCAGGCAGGCAGGCAGACAGACAGACAGGCAGACAGGCAGACAGGCAGGCAGACAGACAGGCAGACAGGCAGACAGACAGGCAGACAGACAGGCAGACAGACAGACAGGCAGACAGACAGGCAGACAGGCAGGCAGACAGGCAGACAGACAGGCAGACAGACAGGCAGACAGACAGACAGGCAGACAGACAGACAGACAGACAGGCAGACAGACAGACAGACAGACAGGCAGACAGGCAGGCAGACAGGCAGACAGACAGGCAGACAGGCAGGCAGGCAGGCAGACAGGCAGACAGGCAGGCAGACAGACAGGCAGACAGACAGGCAGACAGGCAGGCAGGCAGGCAGGCAGACAGGCAGACAGGCAGACAGGCAGACAGGCAGACAGACAGGCAGACAGACAGACAGGCAGGCAGGCAGGCAGACATATACATACATACATACACACATACATAAAAACAGACAGACTAACAAGAAGACAAACAAACAAGCAAACAAATAAGCAAGCAAACAAGCAAACAAACAAAACAAAAACAATGTGCATGCTAACAAAACAAACAAACAAACAAACAAAAAACAAACAAACAAGCAAACAAACAAACAAGCAAACAAATAAGCAAGCAAATAAGCAAGCAAACAAAACAACAATGTGCATGCTAACAAAACAAACAAACAAACAAACAAACACACACACAAACAAACAAACAATGTGCATGCTAACAAAACAAACAAACAAACAAACAAACAAACAAACAAACAAACAAACAAACAAACAAACAACCAACCAACCAACCAACCAACCAACCAACCAACCAACCAACCAACCAACCAACCAACCAACCAAACAAACAAACGAAATATGCACATGCAAACAAAACGGTAGCTGTCATTTTGTTCACATTTTGTGCCTGTCTTGCTGCCCGTAATGTGGTGTTTACGACACTGCCGTAAAACGTGCTGTTTCCTGTTTCAGAAGCCGTGAAGTCTCTAAACACTGCACTCAAAGACAATGGTTTGTTCAATTCATGTGCATGTATTCTAGAGGGATCGCACTCGGGCAATACCATATGTGCTCCACCTCAGTCTGCCAGCAGTTATCTGGCAGATTTCCTGAACCAGTGCAAAACACTGTGAGCTGGCAAGGTATTGAAAAAGAGTGTGTGGTGTGGTGGTGAGGGGGGAGGATGGGAGCGGGGCGGGAAAAGACTCTATGGCAACACTAAGCTGACACCACCAGAAAGATGGAAACATTAACCCTTTGACTCCCGCACCATATCCACCAACTGCAAAAACTCTAACTCTTTGACTCCCTGCAGGAAGCTGGTGGATAGGGTGAGGGAGTAAAAGGGTCAAGTTTTTGCTTTGCTGGCATACTTGACAATGCAGGATACTGGTGGACAGGGTGCGGGAGTCAAAGGGTTAAGATGGGGCAGTGAACAGGCCAGTTTTTAATGTTGCGGGCTGGGATTGAACTCGAAATATCAGATCTTGAGTGCACGGCCTTTTCGACAGAAACAACCATTCTACACCTCGTTACATACACAACAGTGTACTGCAGATGCAGAAATTAAGTTCCCCTCCTGTATTGGAACCACAGGAGCTGTCTAGTTTGCTTTTAGGCATAATGGCTACCTGGCTGAACCTGGCTCTCAGTTACAAAAAAGGTTACTCACTTGCGTAGCTTTCATCGGCGATCCGGCCGACTTCTTCAGCGCAACTGCTGGGTTGAGAACTGGCTTCAGTGCGTGCGCACCGCCGTGAGCGAACTCACGACAGTGCGACTGAATAAGTGAGGAGTACACCGATGGCAGGTTGTGTCGGCCCCGGTCACGGTTGAGGGTGGGGTTCCTTGCGGCGATGTAGACTGCCTCCTTTAATCCCCTCTGGAACCATCTTGCTTTTAGGTAGTTAGGGGTTCCTCTTCCTGTCATGCTGTGTAGTTAGGGGTTCCTCTTACTGTCATGCTGTGTAGTTGGGGGTTCCTCTTTCCTGTCATGCTGTGTAGTCAGGGTTTCCTCTTTCCTGTCATGCTGTGTAGTTGGGGGTTCCTCTTTCCTGTCATGCTGTGTAGTCAGGGTTTCCTCTTACTGTCATGCTGTGTAGTTGGGGGTTCCTCTTTCCTGTCATGCTGTGTAGTCAGGGGTTCCTCTTACTGTCATGCTGTGTAGTTGGGGGTTCCTCTTTCCTGTCATGCTGTGTAGTCAGGGTTTCCTCTTTCCTGTCATGCTGTGTAGTTGGGGGTTCCTCTTTCCTGTCATGCTGTGTAGTCAGGGGTTCCTCTTACTGTCATGCTGTGTAGTTGGGGGTTCCTCTTTCCTGTCATGCTGTGTAGTCAGGGTTTCCTCTTTCCTGTCATGTTGTGTAGTTGAGGATTCCTCTTTCCTGTCATGCTGTGTAGTTAGGGGTTCCTCTTTCCTGTCATGTTGTGTAGTTAGGGGTTCCTCTTTCCTGTCATGCTGTGTAGTCAGGGTTTCCTCTTTCCTGTCATGCTGTGTAGTTGGGGGTTCCTCTTTCCTGTCATGCTGTGTAGTCAGGGGTTCCTTTACTGTCATGCTGTGTAGTTGGGGGTTCCTCTTTCCTGTCATGCTGTGTAGTCAGGGTTTCCTCTTTCCTGTCATGTTGTGTAGTTGAGGATTCCTCTTTCCTGTCATGCTGTGTAGTTAGGGGTTCCTCTTTCCTGTCATGTTGTGTAGTTAGGGGTTCCTCTTTCCTGTCATGCTGTGTAGTTAGGGGTTCCTCTTTCCTGTCATATTGTGTAGTTGAGGATTCCTCTTTCCTGTCATGCTGTGTAGTCAGGGTTTCCTCTTTCCTGTCATATTGTGTAGTTGAGGATTCCTCTTTCCTGTCATGCTGTGTAGTTAGGGGTTCCTCTTTCCTGTCATGTTGTGTAGTTAGGGGTTTCTCTTTCCTGTCATGCTGTGTAGTTAGGGGTTCCTCTTTCCTGTCATGCTGTGTAGTTAGGGGTTCCACTTTCCTGTCATGCTGTGTAGTTAGGGTTCCTCTTTCCTGTCATGCTGTGTAGTTAGGGGTTGCTCTTTCCTGTCATGTTGTGTAGTTAGGGGTTCCTCTTTCCTGTCATGCTGTGTAGTTAGGGGTTCCTCTTTCCTGTCATGTGTAGTTAGGGGTTCCTCTTTCCTGTCATGTTGTGTAGTTAGGGATTGCTCTTTCCTGTCATGTTGTGTAGTTAGGGGTTCCTCTTTCCTGTCATGTTGTGTAGTTAGGGGTTCCTCTTTCCTGTCATGCTGTGTAGTTAGGGGTTGCTCTTTCCTGTCATGTTGTGTAGTTAGGGGTTCCTGTTTCCTGTCATGCTGTGTAGTTAGGGGTTCCTCTTTCCTGTCATGTTGTGTAGTTAGGGATTGCTCTTTCCTGTCATGTTGTGTAGTTAGGGGTTCCTCTTTCCTGTCATGTTGTGTAGTTAGGGGTTCCTCTTTCCTGTCATGCTGTGTAGTTAGGGGTTGCTCTTTCCTGTCATGTTGTGTAGTTAGGGGTTCCTCTTTCCTGTCATGCTGTGTAGTTAGGGGTTCCTCTTTCCTGTCATGTTGTGTAGTTAGGGATTGCTCTTTCCTGTCATGCTGTGTAGTTAGGGGTTCCTCTTTCCTGTCATGCTGTGTAGTTAGGGGTTCCTCTTTCCTGTCATGTTGTGTAGTTAGGGATTGCTCTTTCCTGTCATGTTGTGTAGTTAGGGGTTCCTCTTTCCTGTCGTGCTGTGTAGTTAGGGGTTTCTCTTTCCTGTCATGCTGTGTAGTTAGGGGTTCTCTTTTCCTGTCATGTTGTGTAGTTAGGGGTTCCTCTTTCCTGTCATGCTGTGTAGTCAGGGATTGCTCTTTCATGTCATGTTATATATTTAGGGGTTCCTCTTTCCTGTCATGCTGTGTAGTTAGGGGTTCCTCTTTCCTGTCATGCTGTGTAGTTAGGGGTTCCTATTTCCTGTCATGTTGTGTAGTTAGGGGTTCCTGTCATGCTGTGTAGTTAGGGGTTCCTCTTTCCTGTCATGGTGTGTAGTTAGGGGTTCCTGTTTCCTGTTATGTTGTGTAGTTAGGGGTTCCTCTTTCCTGTCATGTTGTGTAGTTAGGGGTTCCTCTTTCCTGTCACGCTGTGTAGTCAGGGGTTCCTCTTTCCTGTCATGCTGTGTTGTTAGGGGTTCCTCTTTCCTGTCATGTTGTGTAGTTGGGGATTCCTCTTTCCTGTCATGTTGTGTAGTTGGGGATTCCTCTTTCCCCTCATGCTGTGTAGTCAGGGGTTCCTCTTTCCTGTCATGTTGTGTAGTTAGGGGTTCCTCTTTCCTGTCATGCTGTGTAGTTAGGGGTTCCTCTTTCCTCTTGAGATCTATGTTCCCTCACGTACCCTCCGCTCTGCCTCCGATCCTCGCTTTCCACGCACTAAGCTCAATACCTATGGTCCACGAGCCTTCTCTGTTTCTGGTCCACTCTCCTGGAACAAACTTCCTCTCTCAGTCCGTCAGCAACCTACTTTTGTCTCCTTCAAGTCCGCTCTCAAAACTCACCTTTTCTCCTCTGCATAAAATCCTGACCTCACTCAATCCCCTCTGCAGCCTGTCTCCGCTCGGAGGGGAATCACATTGTAATATATAATTGTATATAATATGCTCTCTATAATTTTCCATTGCTTTTATTCTTTCTCCCCATTTATAGCCATGCGTGTGTGTGTGTGTGTGTGTGTGTGTGTGTGTGTGTGTGTGTGTGTGTGTGTGTGTGTGTGTGTTTGTGTGTGTGTGTGTGTGTTTGTGTGTGTGTGTGTGTGTGTGGTGTGTGTGTGTGTGTGTGTGTTTGTGTTTCTGTGTGTGTGTGTGTGTGTGTGTGTGTCTATGTCTATGTCTCTCTGTGTGTGTGTGTGTGGGTGTGTGTGTGTGTGTGTGTAAGTGTGTGTGTGTGTGTGTGTTTGTGTTTTGTGTACGTGTGTGTGTTTGTGTTTATGTTTGTGTGTGTGTAAGTGTGTGTGTCTCTATGTGTGTTTGTCTCTGTGTGTGTATGTATATATGTGTGTGTTTGTGTGTGTGTGTTTGTGTGTCTCTGCGTGTGTATGTGTGGGTAAGTGTGTGTTCGTTCGTTATTTCTTTTAATGTCTATTCACACATGTGCTTTTTGACGAGTAAGTGTGTGTCTGTGTGTGTATGTGTGTGTAAGTGTGTGTGTGTTTGTGTCTCTCTCTCTCTTTCTCACTGTGTGTGTGTGTGTATGTGTGTGTGTGTGTGTGTGTGTCTGTCTGTCTGTGTGCGTGCGTGTGTATGTGTGTCCACATCTGTGTGTCCGTGTATGTATGACAGAGGAAGTGACCGCATGTCTCTTTCACCAGTGAAGAGCTCCCTGGTAACCGCTGACCGGTGGAGATATTCCTGTACTGTTTCAAAGACAGCCTCGTATACACACGGATTTACTGTAAGCGCTATTGATCTCTGGCTGATCGTGTCCGGCCCTACCTGTGATTATGCAGCATGGAAAGACAGGTCGTTTTCACAGCTTGAAGCCGGTGATAAGACGGTGTGTTAGTTATTATTTGAGTGCTTGAAGCCAGTGATAAGACGGTGTCTTAAACGCTTGATAGGAGTTATTATTTGAGTGCTTGAAGCCAGTGATAAGACGGTGTGTTAGTTATTATTTGAGTGCTTGAAGCCAGTGATAAGACGGTGTGTTAGTTATTATTTGAGTGCTTGAAGCCAGTGATAAGACGGTGTCTTAGTTATTATTTGAGTGCTTGAAGCCGGTGATAAGACGGTGTGTTAAACGCTTGATAGGAGTCATTGTTTGAGTGCTTGAAGCCAGTGATAAGACGGTGTCTTAAACGCTTGACAGGAGTTATTATTTGAGTGCTTGAAGCCAGTGATAAGACGGTGTGTTAAACGCTTGATAGGAGTTATTATTTGAGTGTTTGAAGCCAGTGATAAGACGGTGTCTTAAACTCTTGATAGGAGTTATTATTTGAGTGTTTGAAGCCAGTGATAAGACGGTGTCTTAAACTCTTGATAGGAGTGATTATTTGAGTGCTTGAAGTCAGTGATAAGACGGTGTCTTAAACTCTTGATAGGAGTTATTATTTGAGTGCTTGAAGCCAGTGATAAGACGGTGTGTTAAACTCTTGATAGGAGTTATTATTTGAGTGCTTGAAGTCAGTGATAAGACGGTGTGTTAAATTCTTGATAGGAGTTATCCATCTGAGTGCTAACAGTTTTCAGCTGAAGTCGATTTGAAAGCGTTAGATTGTTTGTCAACATTCTCTTCTTCTGCTACTTGTTTTAAAATCAGAGAGGCTCTGTCTGTCTGTGTGTCTGTCTGTCTCTGTTTTTTCTCTCACTGTCTCTTTTTCTCTTTCCGTTTCTCTCTCTCTCTCTCTTTGTCTCTCTCTCTCCCTCTTTCTGTCTCTCTCTTTCTCTCTCTATGCAGACGAAAGAAGAAGAACAAGCAACATTTGTATCTTAGGACATCGCTTCCAAATACAAAAGAAAATTATTTGTACTGAACTGTTATCAAGTCATCAGTAGTCTTTCTTTCTTTCTTTCTTTTTCTTCTTCTTCTTCTCGTCCTCCTCCTTTTCCTCCTCCTCCTTCTTCTTTCTTTCTTCTTCTTCCTCTTCTCCTTCATCTTTCTTCTTCTTCTCATCCTTCATCTTTCTTCTTCTTCTTCTTCTTTTTCTTCTTCTTCTTCTACTATTACTACTACATGTTCCTCCTCTCTCCCCCTCTGTCTATCTCTCTCCTTTCAGCAAGGGAAACAACCCTTCTGTTCTTCTGTTGGGGGATACGACGATCCATCACCATTTGCCTTAGTTGTCGATCCTTGGCAGTCTTTCTCTATGCATAACTACGTGTATGTACATATGTATACGCACAAGAGACAATGACACAGACCTGTTCAA
>JAPXFY010000025.1:8647931-8657931 GCA_030674185.1 Monoplex corrugatus | reverse complement strand
GAGAGAGAGAGAGAGGAGAGAGAGAGAGAGAGAGAGGAGAGACGGAGAGAGAGAGGAGAGAGAGGAGAGAGAGAGAGAGGGAGAGAGAGAGAGGGAAGGGAGAGAGAGAGGGAGAGAGAGAGGAGAGAGAAGAGAGAGAGAGAGAGAGAGAGAGAGGAGAGAGAAGAGAGAGGAGAGAGAGAGAGAGGAGAGAGAGGGAGAGAGAGAGAGAGAGAGAGGGAGAGAGAGAAGAGGGAAGGGAGAGAGAGAGAGAGGGGAGAGAGAGAGAGAGAGCGAGAGAGAGAGAGAGAGAGAGAGAGAGAGAGAGAGTGGGCAGATTTTGCACTGAACTGAATTCTGTGCTCGATTTTTGTTACCTTGTTCTGTCAGATGTGTGCCGTAAAAATTGCTTGGAACCAAACCAAACCAAACCAAACCAAACCAAACCAACCAACCAACCAACCAACCAACCAACCAACCAACCAAACCAACCAACCAACCAACCAACCAACCAAACCAAACCAAAACCAAACCAAACCAAACCAAAAACCAAACCAAACCAAATCCAAACCAAATCAACCAACCACACCACCAACCAACAACCAAAACCCAAACCACCAATCCACCAACCAACCAACCAACCAACCAAACCAACAACCAACCAACCAACCAACCAACCAAACCAAACGA
This sequence comes from Monoplex corrugatus, assembly GCA_030674185.1. Lineage (NCBI taxonomy): Eukaryota > Metazoa > Mollusca > Gastropoda > Littorinimorpha > Ranellidae > Monoplex > Monoplex corrugatus. The sequence continues at coordinate 8,657,262 of JAPXFY010000025.1, read as the reverse complement.
CCCAAACCAAACCACCCACCACCCACCCAACCGACCATCCAACGACCAACCACCACCAAATAACAAACCAAACGAACAACCAACTACAAACCAAAAACCAAACCAACCAAACCAACAACCAACCCACCAACCACCAGCACCACACCCACCACCACCCACCCACCCAACCCAACCAACCAACCAACCACACCAACAACACCACCAACACCAACCACCTACTTTGTACTGTGTTGTGTAATTTGTCACATATGTCTCTTTCCCTGTTTTTCTTTGTTCTTTTATTTTGTCTCTTGTCTCTTTCTGTCTGTCTGTCTGTCTTTCTCTCTCTGTCTGTCTCTCTTTCTCTCTCTCTGTCCCCTTCTTTCTGTCTGTCTGTCTGTCTCCCTTTCTCTCTCTGTCTCTTTTTGTCTGTTTGTCTGTCTGTCTCCCTTTCTCTGTCTGTCTCTTTTTGTCTGTCTGTCTCCCTTTCTCTCTGTGTCTGTTTTTTGTCTGTCTGTCTGTCTGTCTCCCTTTGTCTCTCTGTCCCCCTTCTTTTCTGTCTGTCTGTCTCCCTTTCTCTGTCTGTCTCTTTTTGTCTGTCTGTCTGTCTCTCTGTGTCTGTTTTTGTCTGTCTGTCTGTCTGTCTCCCTTTCTCTCTCTGTCTCTTTTTGTCTGTTTGTCTGTCTCCCTTTCTCTCTCTGTCTCTTTTTGTCTGTCTGTCTGTCTCCCTTTCTCTCTGTCTCTTTTTCTGTCTGTCTGTCTGTCTCCCTTTCTCTCTCTGTTTCTTTTTGTCTGTCTGTCTGTCTCCCTTTCTCTCTGTCTGTTTTTGTCTGTCTGTCTGTCTCCCTTTCTCTCTCTGTCTCTTTTTGTCTGTCTGTCTGTCTGTCTCCCTTTCTCTCTCTGTCTCTTTTTGTCTGTCTGTCTGTCTCTTTGTCTCTGTCTCTGTCTGTCTCTCTGTCTCGCTGTCTTTCTCTCTTGTAAAGCGATTGATCGATTTTTTAATATGCTTATGAATTATTTGCAGAATGGCATGGGCTAGCTTTAGCTGGTCTAATAGGATCTAGCGCTATCCTCGAGTAACTCTCTCTGTCTCTCTTTCTGTCTATCTGTCTGTCTCTGTCTGTCTGCCTGCCTGTCTGTCTATCAGTCTGTCTCTGTCTGTCTGCCTGCCTGTCTGTCTGTCTTTCTGTTCATTCTCTCTGTCTCTCTTTCTCTGTCTCTTTGTCTTTCCTTTTGTCTTTCTCTCTCTGAATAATTGTTGTTTTTAAAGTATTTCAAGCACCCATTCAGTAGGGGCCTATAGCCTGTTTGGAATAAAATATCTGAACTCTCTTTCTCTGTCTGTCTGTCTGTCTCTCTATCTCTCAGGCACACGCACACACTTTATCTCTCTCTCACTCCTCTCTCTCTCTTTCTTTCTCTCTCTCTCTCTCCTTTTCTCACTCTCTCTCTCTCTCTCATACACGCACACACACACTCTATGTGACTCTCTCTCACTCCTCTCTCTCTCCTTTTCTCACTCTATCTCCTTTTCTCACTCTCTCTTTCTCTCTCTCTCTCTTTTCTCACTCTCTCTTTCTCTCACACACACGCACACACACACTATGTGACTCTCTCTCACTCCTCTGTCTCTCCTTTTCTTACTCTCTCTTTCTCTCTCTCTCCTTTTCTCACTCTCTCTTTCTCTCACACACACGCACACACACACTATGTGACTCTCTCTCACTCCTCTGTCTCTCCTTTTCTCACTCTCTCTTTCTCTCTCTCTCCTTTTCTCACTCTCTCTTTCTCTCACACACACGCACACACACACTATGTGACTCTCTCTCACTCCTCTGTCTCTCCTTTTCTCACTCTCTCTTTCTCTCTCTCTCCTTTTCTCACTCTCTCTTTCTCTCACACACACGCACACACACACTATGTGACTCTCTCTCACTCCTCTGTCTCTCCTTTTCTCACTCTCTCTTTCTCTCTCTCTCCTTTTCTCACTCTCTCTTTCTCTCACACACACGCACACACACACTATGTGACTCTCTCTCACTCCTCTGTCTCTCCTTTTCTCACTCTCTCTTTCTCTCTCTCTCCTTTTCTCACTCTCTCTTTCTCTCACATACACGCACACACACACTATGTGACTCTCTCTCACTCCTCTGTCTCTCCTTTTCTCACTCTATCTCCTTTTCTCTCTCTCTCTCTTTCACACACACACACACTCTATGTGACTCTCTCTCACTCCTCTCTCTCTCCTTTTCTCACTCTATCTCCTTTTCTCACTCTCTCTCTTTCACACACACACACACTCTATGTGACTCTCTCTCACTCCTCTCTCTCTCCTTTTCTCACTCTCTCTCTTTCACACACACACACACTGTATGTGACTCTCTCTCACTCCTCTCTCTCTCTCCTTTTCTCACTCTCTCTCTCTCTCATACACGCACACACACACACTCTATGTGACTCTCTCTCACTCCTCTCTCTCTCCTTTTCTCACTCTATCTCTTTTTCTCACTCTCTCTCTTTCACACACACACACACTCTATGTGACTCTCTCTCACTCCTCTCTCTCTCCTTTTCTCACTCTCTCTCCTTTTCTCACTCTATCTTCTTCTCTCTCTCTCTCTTTCACACACACACACACTCTATGTGACTCTCTCTCACTCCTCTCTCTCTCCTTTTCTCACTCTCTCTCTTTCACACACACACACACTCTATGTGACTCTCTCTCACTCCTCTCTCTCTCCTTTTCTCACTCTCTCTCTTTCACACACACACACTCTATGTGACTCTCTCTCACTCCTCTCTCTCTCCTTTTCTCACTCTATCTTCTTCTCTCTCTCTGTCTGTCTGTCTGTCTGTCTCTCTCTCTCGTTGTCTCTCTCTGTGTCTCATATACATACAGTATGTTTGTGTATCTGCGCGTTCAAGTGGGGGTAATTTTCTCAGACGACCGTGACCAAGAGAGATAACCAGGCTGTAAATATAGATATGTGTGCATTCCTCCCGTTCTTGTGGGGCCTGTTGTTGTTTAAAACACAACACAAACTACAAGACCTTGCGCTGGGACGTTAAAAAAATAAACTGACAACAACAACTTGTGGGGTTCGAACTCTAATCCCGCTGCTTGAATAATATATTTGATATCTATTCACATGAATACATTTTGTAAACAACGCGTATTTAATGCAAAAAAACAAAAAACAAAAAAAAAACAAAAAAACGAGACAGGCGCAAATTATCGGCCAACTGGCCTTTGTCAAGCGTAAGATTACAAAGAAACAAACACCAGATACAAAAGTTTCAGTCTTTTTCCTCCTAATTTTTGTATCTGGTGTTTGTTTCTTTGTAATCTTACGCTTGACAAAGGCCAGTTGGCCGAAATTTGCGCCTGTGTCGTTTTTTTGTATTAAATACGCGTTCTTATTCTTCTTTCGTGTTTTTTCTTGTTCCTGTTTGCTTAAAGTTCGGCAGTCACTTGTTTTGGATTTTGTAAACAGCAAAGCATTCATTCTCAAACGATACGCCAAATCACCTTCCATCACTTCTTTATATATGGTCGACTATCGTGGTCGATAAAGTCAAACGTAGCACTTTATTTATTTGTGTACCCTCATGTGGGATCTCAGGCCAAAGCCTGATGCACACAGGCGGCCGCATACTGGACGCTCAACGGAACGCTTTGCAGAGTTGGTTCTGGTCTTTATTGCTGCACGCTTTTCCACTTGACTGCTTCGTCTTTCATTTTCATTTTCGTGTCTGTTCCCTTGCGAATAGCTTGCCTCCATTCAGACCTGTTTGTGGCCACGATTTCCCATTGTTCTTCATAAATGTCACATTTCTGGAGGGATTTTTTTTTCCAGGATGTCTTTGTAGCGAAGTTTTGGCAGTTCTCTTGGTCGATGTTTATTCAAGTTTATTAGTTATTTAGGTCCTTCATCCTTCTTGGGGTATAGGCTGTCAACAAGAGTCGTCCATGGCCCTCTGTCCTGTGATTTTGCCTGTAGCTGTCTCCAGGTGAAGGCCCGTCCTTCTGTTTTCGTGTTCTTTCAATTTGTCTTCTGTTTTTTGTTCTCTTGTCTGTCAGTCTGTCTCTGTCTTTGTCTTTCTCTATCTATCTGTCTGTCTGTTTGTCTGTCACTGTCTTTCTCTATCTTTGTCTGTCTGTCTTTGTCTCGCTCGCTTTCTCTCTCTGTCTCTCTGTCTGTCTCTCTGTCTCTATCTCTGTCTGTCTCTTGTCCATCTTCTCTGTCTCTATCTCTGTCTGTCTGTCTCTTGTCTGTCTTCTCTGTCTCTATCTCTGTCTGTCTATCTCTTGTCTGTCTCTCTGTCTCTATCTCTGTCTGTCTATCTCTTGTCTCTTCTCTGTCTCTATCTCTGTCTGTCTGTCTTTATCTCGCTTGCTTTCTCTCTCTGTCTGTCTCTCTGTCTGTCTCTTGTCTGTCTCTTATCTCTGTTTGTCTTTATCTCGCTCGCTTTCTCTCTCTGTCTCACTGTCTGTCTGTCCCTATCTCTGTCTGTCTGTCTTTTGTCTGTCTTCTCTGTCTCTGTCTGTCGTCTCGCTTGCTTTCGCTGCCTCTCTCTGCGTCTGTCTCTATGTCTCTCTCTCTGTCTGTTTGTCTGTCTGTCTGTCTCTCTCAGCAAACTGAACCGCATCTTTTTAAAATAACGGATACTTCTTTTTTCTCCTACTCTCTCCCTCTCTCTCGGTTTCTTTCTCTTTTTCTCTCTTCTCTCTCTTGTAGTAACATCTACTGATTGACTGATTGATTTGTTTGTTTGTGTCTGTCAGGTTGGTCGTTTTATTGTTGTTTTGGATGTGTGCTGTAGTTATTGTTCTTATTGTTGTTGTTATTATTATTGTATTAATGTGGTTATTACTGTTGGTAAAGCTGTGGCTTTAGAAATGTCCGCGTGTTTGTTTCTAACACACTGTGTGTATCTATGCAGGGAGACAGACAGCCAGCCAGACAGACAGACAGACAGACAGACAGACAAAAAGAGACACAGAGAGACAGACAGACAGACAGACAGACAAAAAGAGACACAGAGAGAAAGGGAGACAGACAGACAGACAAAAAGAGACAGAGAGAGAAAGGGAGACAGACAGACAGACAGACAAAAAGAGACAGAGAGAGAAAGGGAGACAGACAGACAGACAAAAAGAGACAGAGAGAGAAAGGGAGACAGACAGACAGACAGACAAAAAGAGACAGAGAGAAAAGGGAGACAGACAGACAGACAAAAAGAGACAGAGAGAGAAAGGGAGACAGACAGACAGACAGACAGACAGACAGACAGACAAAAAGAGACAGAGAGAGAAAGGGAGACAGACAGACAAAAAGAGACAGAGAGAAAGGGAGACAGACAGACAGAATGACAGACAGACAGACAGACAAAAAGAGACAGAGAGAGAAAGGGAAACAGACAGACAGACAGACAGATAAAAAGAGACAGAGAGAGAAAGGGAGACAGACAGACAGACAGACAGACAGACAAAAAGAGACAGAGAGACAAAGACCAGACAGACAGACAGACAAAAAGAGACAGAGAGAGATATATGTATACAGAGAAGAGCACGATTGTTGTTGTTGTTGTCTAATTTTGTGGTTATTAGGTTATTAGTGTTGGTAAAAACCATGGTTGTAGAAATATCTATGTGTTTGTGTTGTTTCTACACACTCTGTTTCAAAACGACACATTTTTCTGAACAGGTGTGCCAGCTTTGTTCCTGTGCATCTGTGCCGTGTGTATGTATACATGTGTACGTACAGGTAAAAACGATCGGTGTCCTGAGAGTTCTGGAACTTCTTCTGGCAGTTCAGTGTTAAGTAAGATTTTGCTTATGCGGGTACCCGAAATAATACCAGAGAGCGTGCCTGATTTGTTTTCTGGGTGTGCTGAGCCGAGAAAAGATCTATTACAGGCGCCTTATTTTTACTTTGTTGCTTCTCTCTTCCCTCTCTCTGTCTCTCTCTCTGTTCTCTCTGTCTCTGTCTGTCTGTCTGTCTGTCTGTCTCTGTTTCTCTCTCTTCTCTGTGTGTGTGTCTCTCTCTGTGTCTCTCTCACTATCTCTGTCACTGTTTGTCTGTCTCTCCCTCTCTGTCTGTCTGTCTGTCTCTCTCTCTGTCTCTCTTTCATTCTATCTTTTTTTAAAAATCTTTTTTCTTTCTGTCTGTTTTTTTTTCTGCCTGTCTGTCTCTCTTTCTCTCTCTTTTTCTTTCTTTCTTTCTCTCTGTTTTTCTTTGCATCTTTCTGTCATTCTTTCTTTCTCTTCATTCATTCATTCATTGATTCATTCATTGATTCATTCATTCATTCATTCATTCATTCATTCATTCATTCTTTCTTTCCTTTCTTCTTTCGTTCTTTCTATTTTTATTTCATTCTTTCTGTTTTTCTTTCTTTAATTTCTTTATCGAACGCATACATCCGATTTTTAAATTAAAGTTCTTATTTATTTGTTAATTTTTGTTTTCCTTTTTTTTTCTATTTTCAATTTTTCTTCTATTTTTTTTTTTTCAAGCGTGGATGTCATTTTTGTGTGTTTTGCCCGTCCTGTGCAGTTGATTTGTTGCTGCACAGTCTGCACACCCCGTTCTTGGTGGGTTACCCCGTCATGCAGAAAATCATACACCTTTTTCGGGGGTTTAAGGGGGGAGGGGGGGAGGGGAATACGTGCTGGGTGTTTTCGTGTTTCTATAAGCCAACGAACATTGAAGTGTCTTACAGTATCTTTAACGCGCGTATTTGGCATTCTGCGTGTGTATAGATCTACAGTTTCAGTTTCTCAAGATGACGTCTTCGCTTTCGGAACGATTTCTATATACACACTGACGTCACAGGTGCCATGTGATGGAGAAGATCCAAAATGATCATGGCACAAGCCTTAAGCTTGCTCGTAAAGCCATGAGCTGCTTAGTAAATAAATAAATAAATAAATAAATAAATACATACATACATACATACATACATACATAAGTAAGTAAATAAAATAAAACAAATAAATAGAATGAAATAAACATATAATAAAAAATGAACTGAAATGAACTAAAACGAACTAAAATAAAATAAAATAAAATAAGATAAGATAAAATAAAATAAAATAAAACAACGAAATAAAATAAAATAAAATAACATAAGATAAAATAAAATAAAATAAAACAACGAAATAAAATAAAATAAAATAAAATAAAATGAAATAAAATAAAATTAACTAAAAAGTGAACAAATACAAAATGAAACAAATAAATAAAATAAAATACATTAAAAAATAAAATAAAATAGAAATAAAATAACAAAAAAAAAAAAGAAAATAAGATAAAATAAAACACCTTCCCAGTGGGGAATTGAACCCAGCTCTCCCACGTGACAGGTGGGGATACTGACCACAATACCGTATAAATCTTCACACGAAGGTACTGACTGGTACAAGTTTTGTGACTGTGTCCTGGGGTTTGTCGTGTTCCCGAACTTGCCACTTTGACTTGTCAACAAGGTAACTGATGGCTGACTCCGAATGGGTCATGCGGCGTATGGACAACAGTACTTGGCTGAAATGGCTACTGTTTGGTGTCCACATTTGATTGATTGATTTGCTTCAGTTTTTATGTCGACACCCACCTCAGGATAACTATCCCAAGTAGTGGGGGAAGGGGGACTTATCTAATCCTATACTGACACCACCAGAACAACAATGATGTTAAGATGGGACAGTGAGAAGGCCAGTTTTAATGTAGTAGTGGGGGAAGGGGGACTTATCTAATCCTATACTGACACCACCAGAACAACAATGATGCTAAGATGGGACAGTGAGAAGGCCAGTTTTAATGTAGTAGTGGGGGAAGGAGGATTTATCTAATCCTACACTGACACCACCAGAACAACAATGATGTTAAGATGGGACAGTGAGATGGCCAGTTTTAATGTAGTAGTGGGGGAAAGGGGACATATCTAATCCTATACTGACACCACCAGAACAAGAATGATGTTAAGATGGGACAGTGAGAAGGCCAGTTTTAATGTAGTAGTGGGGGAAAGGGGACTTATCTAATCCTATACTGACACCACCAGAACAACAATGATGTTAAGATGGGACAGTGGGGAGGCCAGTTTTAATGTAGTGCACCCCAGGATTCAAACCCACAACCATAAGCATGTAAATCCGACGCTCAAGAAGGAGAAAAAGAAGGAGAAGAAGAAAGAAAAAGGGAAGGAGCAGAAGGAGAAGAAGAAGAAGAAGAAGAAGAAGGAAAAGAAAAAGAAGACAAAGAAGAAGAAGAAGAAGAAGAAGACAAAGAAGACAAAGAAGAAAAAGAAGAAGAAGAAGACGAAGAAGAAAAAAATGAAGAAGAAGACAAAGAAGAAGAAAAAGAAAAAGAAGACAAAGAAGAAGAAGAAGAAGAAAAAGAAAAAGAAGAAGAAGAAGAAGAAGAAGAAGAAGAAGAAAAAAGAAGAGAAGAAGAAGAGAAGAAGAAGAAAAAAAGAAAAGAAAAAGAAAAAGAAAAAGAAAAGAGAAGAAGAAGAAGAAGAAGAAAGAAGACAAAGAAGAAGAAGAAAAAAAGAAAAGAAAAAGAAAAGAAGAAGAAAAAAAAAGAAAAAGAAGAAAGAAGAAAAAGAAAGAAGAAGAAGAAGAAGAAGAAAAAAGAAGAAGAAGAAGAAGAAGAAGAAAAAGAAGAAGAAGAAGAAGAAGAAGAAAAAAAAAGAAGAAGAAGAAGAAGAAGAAGAAGAAGAAAAAAACAAAGAAAAGAAAAAGAAGAAGAAGAAGAAGAAGAAGAAAAAGAAGAAAAAAGAAGACAGAAGAAAAAAGAAAAAGAAAGAAGAAGAAGAAAGAAGAAGAAGAAAAAGAAAGAAGAAGAAGAAGAAGAAGAAAAAAGAAAACAAGAAGAAAAGAAGAAAAAGAAAAAAGAAAAAGAAAAAGAAAAAGAAGAAGAAGAAGAAGAAGAAAAGAAGAAAAAGACAAAGGAAGAAGAAGAAGAAGAAAAGAAAAAGAAAAAGAAAAAGAAAAAGAAGAAGAAGAAGAAGAAGAAGAAGAAAGAAAAAAGAAGAAAAAGAAAAGAAGAAAGAAGAAGAAGAAGAAAAAGAAAGAAGAAAAGAAAAGAAAAAAGAAAGAAGAAGAAGAAGAAGAAGAAGACAAAGAAGAAGAAGAAGAAGAAAAAGAAAAAGAAGACAAAGAAGAAGAAGAAGAAGAAGAAGAAGAAGAAGAAGAAGAAAAAGACAAAGAAGACAAAGAAAGAAGAAGAAGAAGAAGAAGAAGAAGAAGAAGAAGAAAAAGAAAAAGAAGACAAAGAAGAAGAAGAAGAAGGAAAAGAAGACAAAGAAGAAGAAAAAGAAAAAGAAGACAAAGAAGAAGAAGAAG
>JAPXFY010000025.1:8610431-8615431 GCA_030674185.1 Monoplex corrugatus | reverse complement strand
TAGGGTTTTGTGCAGGCTCAGGAAATCTGTCAGATAATTGCTGGCTGATTTGGGTGGAGCGCATATGGAGCTGTCCGAGCGCGGTGAATACCTCTTGAAATAACTCCAATATGAAATAACTGCAATATGAAAGCTTTGGGGCTCTTTCAGTGTGAAATGGTATCCCACCTTCTAGAAATTCTGTGCTGGAAATGTCCTCTTTTCTGTCATCCTATTTGTTTCTGCCTTGTTCCTTTGCTTTCTGTCATTTCTTCCTATCATTTTCTGCCTTGCTGGTCCATTCACCTGTATGTGTTCAATAAAGTCTTACGTATTTCGTTTTGGGATTGATAATTGGGTACATGTTTTAAGTGCATTTTTGGTTCTAGGGAGGTGAGATATGCAGAAGCAAATTTTAGGTAATTTAAGTCCGTTTTTATATATGTTTTATTATCCTGAGTTATGTTTATAGTTGTATTCAGGTATGTTTTTTTTTTATCTCCTGTGCGATAAATTGGATGGAGTGTCAACACCAAGGGCATGTCCTTAGATTATGTGCGTGAATGCATTGATATGTGTACTTAATTTTATTTTCCTGTTTTCTCTCTGTTAATAAAGTCTTCTTTTTTATGTTTTGAAAGGGTTATAGCCCTGATATGGCTCTACGCAGTCGGCTGGGCGTTAAACAAAAATAACAGTAAATTGGTTGATGGGTTTGGTTAGCTGAATGATGGGTTGCTCAGTCAGCTGGCTTCTTAAAAAACACACTAGCGGAAAGAGATATATGATCATGTGTGTCTACGACCTGTTGTGTCAGTTGCTGTTTGTTGTAAGTCAGTCAGTTCTTGTTTTTTTTTACTGATCACCATGACTTCAGTCGTCCTGCTGTTTAGTTCCAACCCCTTACCTTTGCTTTCTGTTTCTAGTATATTCACAAGGTTTTGTACGTCCGTTTCATGTTGAGAGTTCCATGGACAGCAAAGAAAACAAACGAGACAGTCTTGATGGAGGCAGACACAAGTAGATCACTTATAAGGAAGATTAGGAAAAGACAGGCAACATTTATAGGCCATTTTATGAGGAAGGGTGATTTGGAGCACCTAATCACAACGGGAAAGCTGGAGGGAAAGAGAGCACCAGGTAGACCCAGGAGAGAATGCTGGACGGACTTGCAGAGTGGCTGGGGATAAGGAGGGTGGGGGAGATGCTGGGGGCAACGAGAGATAGAGATGGTTGGAAGTCCATGGTCGCCAACGCCATGCAGCAGGGCACGTGATGATGATGATGATGATGATGATGATGATGATCAGTTCTTGTCATCTTTTCCAAGATCATGATCATGCTGTTAACTAAACAGTTTATATTATCCTTAAACGATCAATATTTTTATATATACATACACACATACGCACACACACACACACACACACACACGCATACGTATGCACTAGCGCGTGCACATACATACATACACACACGCGTGCACGTGCATTTAAATGATATATGTGTATATCTGTATTCTTGGTGAATCATGTTACTTGTACTTTGTGTGTATGTGTTTGTGTATGTGTTTGTATATGTGTTTATATATGTGTGTGGTTTGTGTGTGTGTGTTTGTGTTTGTGTTTGGGTATGTGTGTATGTGTTTGTGTATGTGTTTGGGTAGGTGTATGTGTTTGTGTTGTGTTTGGTATGTGTGTATGTGTTTGTTATGTGTTGTATGTGTTTATATATGTGTGTGTGTTTGTGTGTGTGTGTGTTTGTGTTTGTGTTTGGGTATGTGTGTTTATGTTGTGTGTGTGTTGTTTATGTATGTGTGTGTGTTTGTGTATGTGTGTGTGTTTGTGTATGTGTGTGTGTGTTTGTATGTGTGTATGGTTGTGTATGTGTGTTTGTATGTGTGTGGCTATGTGTGGTTTATGTATGTGTGTGTGTTGCATTTTGTTGTTTGTTGTGTGTGGTTGTCTTGTGTGTGTTATGTATGTGTGTGTGGTTGTTATGTGTGTGTGTTTATGTGTGTGTGTGTTTGTCTAGTGTGTGTGTTGTGTATGTGCGTATGTATGTTTCGTCCGTTTTGTTTAAATTTTGACTGTTTTCCGGCATCCTTTCTTTTCTTTCAACACCAGCAGACCAGCAGCCTATGAAACCATATCTGCAATGCTAGAAAATAGAAGATTCATTTAATTTCCTTTCATTTCAAGGTTCAGAGGTTCTTCAAGCAGCGAAGGCAACAGAAGCAGCAGCAACAACAACAACAAGGCAACGCCTCAGACGCCAACACCACCCTCACGCTGGCCATGCGCTCCTACATCATCCGCAACCTGCCCGACGGCGAGGAGGTGACGTGCCGCAAAAATGTCAAACCTGGCACCTTCCAGGCCCGCGACAACGTCCACAACTTCATCCAGTGGTGCAGGAAGCTGGGTATCCCGGACTCCCTGCGCTTCGAGACGGACGACCTGGTGATGCGCAAGAACGAGAAGAGCGTGATCCTGTGCTTGCTGGAGCTGGCGCGCATCGGGGCCAAGCTGGGCATGCTGGCCCCCACCCTGGTCCGGATGGAGGAGGAGATCGAGCAGGAGCTGGCCCTGGAGGAGGCAAAAGGGCGCCAGCAGCTGGAGATGGATCAGGACTCAGATGGCGGGCAGGATCAGGATGGCGGTTGGGAGGCGGAGGAGGAGGAGGAGCAGGAGGAGAACGGTGACGGCGGTGTTGGTGGTGATGGTGGTAGTGTCGGTGGTGGTAGTGGGGGTCCGTCTCGGCTCCCGAGGAGGCTGCCGTCGAGATTGCCCACTCTGTCTCAGCCTCCGCAAGTGGCGTCTCCAACCCCGCAGGTGGCTGTGCCTCTTCCCCAGGTCGTGACCTGCGATATGAAGTCGTTGGATGAACTGGTGAGTCGTCCTTTTTTTTCTCTCTTTTTATTCGCTACGTTTTGTGTTGTTCTTAAATGTTATATATGTAAATATAGAACCGATAATGTTACACGGTTGTGAGGTGTGGACGGTCAACACGCAAAGCCAAAACAAGATTGAGGCAACGAGATGTGGTTCTAAGAAGAATGTTGAGAGTTCCGTGGACAGCAAAGAAATCAAACGAGACAGTCTTCATGGAGGCAGACACAAGAAGAGCATTGATAAAGAAGATTAGGAAAAGAAAACAAACGAGACAGTCTTGATGGAGGCAGACACAAGAAGAAGACCATTGATAAGGAAGATTAGGAGAAGACAGGCAACATTTATAGGCCATTTTATGAGAAAAGGGGAATTGGAGCACCTGGTCACAAGAGGAATGGTGGAGGGAAAGAGAACACCAGGTAAACCCAGGAGAAATATTGGACGAACATGCAGGGTGGCTGAAGACAGAGAGGGTGGGAAATGTGCTTGTGGCGACATGGGATAGATGCATATGGAGGGTCATGATCGCCAACGCCATGCGGCAGGGCACATGATGATGATGATGGACATGTATCCTGTCGTAACTCATAATTCTTTGTGGCATTCGTACGGCAGTCTCAGGGAAGAGCAAGTTGTCAGAGCAACCTCTCCTCTTTCCCTTTTCTTCTGTACGTTTTCCTTCTTGTTGTTGTTGTGGTTAGTGTGGTGGTGTGTGGTTGTGGTTGGTGTGTGGTGTGTGTGTTTGTTTTTGTTTGTTTGGTTTGTTTGTTGTTGTTGTTGTGGTTGTTGTGTTGTGTTGTGGCGGTGGGTGGTGGTGGGTGGTGGTGGTGGTGGTAGTAGTGTGTGTGTGTGTGTTGTTGTGTGTTGTTAGTGTGTGTTAGTGTGTGTGTGTGTGTGTGTGTGGTGTGTGTGTGTGTGTGTGTGTGGTGTGTGTGTGTGTGTGGAAATGGGCGACATCACTACTGTTGTCGAGATCCAAGGAGCGTTCTCCTTGCCAGATCCACCCGCCATCACGGGATACTTGGTGAGGCACTCCAGCCTCCCGCTGTCCTCCCCGAATAATTGCCACCGCATGTACTCGGTTGCGGGGCATCTTTGGATCCAATGTGCCAGATCTTGTTCCTCCTCGTTGCACAGGGGACACATTGGATCCGTTGTTGAGTCGATCCTATGTTTATAGGCCCGCAGCAAAGGGTGGTGACCCGACCTCAGCTTTGCAAGTAGAGGGCTGATCTCTGCGGGACTTTATTTCCGCCTCTCTCTGCATGGAGAATGCCCCGTACACCTCACTTGTTCTCGCATGTTGGAGCACCTGGTCACAACAGGAAAGCTGGAAGGAAAGAGAACACCAGGTAGACCCAGGGAAGTTTCAGTCTTTTTCTCAAAATTTTTGTATCTGGTGTTTGTTTGTTTGTAATCTTACGCTTGACAAAAGCCAATTGGTCGAAAATTTGACTTTATTTCCCGTCTCTCTGAGCATGGAGAATGCCCCGTACACCTCACTTGTTCTCGCATGTTGTATCGGGGGGTCTTTTGTTATGTTTTTTTTATCTGGGCGCAAGCGCTACTGTAGGATATCGGTCTGCCTGGGCCCGGGGATGTTGTTGCCTGCTTGGTGGCCTCGTCCTCTAGGTCGTTCCCGGGGATGTTGCTGTGGCCCGGAAGCCACTGTATCGTCATTGAAAACGGAGGTTTCGGAGACGAAGGCGTAGAGTATGGAGACACGGGGAGGAACCAAGGAGGGCTTCACTCAGCGACTGGCTGCTCTTACGAGGAAGAGACTTGGGCCTTGGAAATCGCGAACAGGAACCAGAAAAAAAAAAAAACAGAAAAAACACGAAAGAAGAATAGGATGTCATTTAAGTCAGTTTATTTCTTTTCACACATTGGACACAGCAGCAGGAAAGTTTCAGTTTTTTTCTCAAAATTTTTGTATCTGGTGTTTGTTTGTTTGTTTGTAATCTTACGCTTGGCAAAAGCCAGTTGGTCGAAAATTTGTGCCTGTCTTGTTTTGTTGTACTAAATACGCATTCGTATTCTTCTTTCGTGTTTTTTTTTTTCTGGTTCCTGTTTGCTCGAACGCGGGCAGTCACACTTGTTTCGAATCGCGATTGATTGGGCTGTAGA
>JAPXFY010000025.1:8592931-8605431 GCA_030674185.1 Monoplex corrugatus | reverse complement strand
CACCTCACTTCCAACGCCAAATTCATTCATAGTCCATTCCTTTTTCTCACACTGGACGGAGCAGCAGGGAAGTTTCTGTCTTTTTCTCGTAATTTTTTTGTATCTGGTGTTTGTTTGTTTGTGATCTTACGCTTGGACAAAAGGCCAGTTAGCCGAAAATTTACGCCTGTCTTGTCTTGTTGTATTAACCCTTTGACTCCTGCACCCTACCCATCAACTGCAAAAATTTAACCCTTTGACTCCGTCACCCTATCCATCAGCTTCCTGCAGGAGGCTGGTGGATAGGATGAGGGAGAAAAAGAGTTAAGGTTTTGCTTTGTTAACATGGTTGACAATGCAGGATGCTGGTGGTCAAGGTGCGGGAGTCAAAGGGTTAAGTTTTTGCTTTGTTAGCATGGTTGACAATGCAGGATGCTGGTGGTCAGGGTGCGGGAGTCAAAGGGTTAAGTTTTTGCTTTGTTAACATGGTTGACAATGCAGGATGCTGGTGGTCAAGTGCGGGAGTCAAAGGGTTAAGTTTTTGTTTGTACTGTACTGGTGTGTTATGGGGAGGTTAGGTTTGCTTTACATGTGACAGCAGATGCTGGTGGTCAAGGTGCGGGAGTCAAAGGGTTAAGTTTTTGCTTTGTTAGCATGGTGACTATGCAGGAGCTGGTGGACAAGGTGCGGGAGGGTTAAATACGCGTTCTTATTCTTTTTTTTTTTTTCGTGTTTTTTTTTTTATCCTGGTTCATAATCCCAGTGTAAGGAAACTTGCCAACCTCTCGCTGCCTTGGGCCACTCACTGGAGGAGACCTTGCAAAAAATTAGCCAGCAGGTGTCTAACAGACTCCTTGAGCCTATGCACTGGCAAGGTCTTGAAATGGGAAGACGGGAGAACAGTTATATTGAAATACTAACACCACCAGAATGTTTGGAGCAGTTGGTTGGTTGGTTGGTCGAGGTTTTAAATCCTACGACAAAAGCATAACGGACAACTAGGATGTGAGAAAAAGACTCTTCTTAAAAGAAGCTTTGAAATATTATGGTTACCGTTCTTTGACCCCCCTCCCCCCCCCCCCCATGGGGATGCCGGGGGCTCTTTCAGTATAAATAGTATCCCCATCTTCTGGAAATTCTGTTCTAGAAATTTCCTCTTTTCTGTCACTCTCTTTGTTTCTATCTTGTTCCTTTGTTTTCTGTCATTTCTACCTATCATTTTCTGCCTTGCTGGTCCATTCACCTGTATGTGTTCGATGGGGTCTTGCGTACTTTTTCTTGGGATTGATAATTGGGTATATGCGTTGGGTGCATTTTTGGCTCTAGGGAGGTGAGATATGCGGAAGCGGTTTTAAGTGGTTTAAGCCTTTTTTTGTATGTGTTTTTGGTGTCCTGGCCTTGGGTATGCTTGTATTTGTGTCCAGGTATGTTTTTTAAATCCCCTGTGCGATAAATTGGACGGAGTGGTCAACGCCAGGGGCATGTCCTTAGATTATGTGCGCGAATGCATTGATATGTGTACTTAATTTTCTTTTCTTTCTTTTTTTTTTTTTTCCTGTTGAAGTTTTGGAATGTTTTGAAGCGGTTATAGCCCTGATGTGGCTCTACGCAGTCGGCTGGGCTTTAAACAACAATAACAACATAATGCTACCAATTTTGAAGAACAAGGTCTCCCAACAGTGTAAAAATCGCTACTCACAGTTCCGTAGCTTTCAATAACAACCTTTGACGGGCTGAGTTCCAGAGAAAAGTAGGTGTCATCCCTTCAGTGCAACTTTTAATTAACCCTTTGACTCCCGCACCCTGTCCACCAACAACCTGCATCACCAACCATGCTGGCAAAGCAAAACCTTAGACACTGCAAGGAAGCTGGTGGATAGGACGAGGGAGTCAAAGGGTTAAGTTTTTGCAGTTAGTAGATAAGGCGCGGGAGCCAAAGAGTTCAGTTTGTGCAATTATTGGATAGAGTGCGGGAGTCAAAGGGTTAGGTTTTTGCAATTAGTGGATGGGATGCGGGAATCAAAGGGTTAACTTTTTCATTTGGTGGATAGGGTGCGGGAGTCAAAGGGTTTTTTTTTTGCAGTTGGTGGATAGGGTGTGGGAGTCAAAGGGTTAAAGTTTTGCAGTTGGTGGATAGGGTGCGGTAGTCAAGGGGTTAATTTTTTGCATTTAGAGGATAGGGTGCGGGAGTCAAAGAGTTAATTTTTTTCATATGGTGGATGGAGTTCGGGAGTCAAAGAGTTAATTTTTTGCAGTCGGTGGATAGGATGCAGGAGTCAAAGGGTTAAGATCAAGCCAATTTTCATTTTGTCGGGGTTGGTGGGATTGACCTTGAGACACGAAAAAATGTGTCAAGGTCAGCCAGCCAACGCACGAAAGGAGACACAAAGAAGGAAACGGAACAAAGAGAAGGTTTTAACGCTTTCTCCTTTGTTTTTATCATGCGTGAAATTTGAACTTATCTCTGTCAGACAGACAGTCTGTCTCTGTCTCTCTGTGTCGCTCTCTCTGTCGGTTTCTCTCTGTGTGTCTCTGTCTGTCTGTCTCTCTGTTTCTGTCTGTGTGTGTGTCTATCTGTGTGTTTGTCTGTCTCTCTCTGTCTGTCTCTCTGTGTCGCTCTCTCTGTCTCTCTATCTTCTCTCTCTCTCTGTTTCTGTGTGTGTGTGTGTGTGTGTGCGTGCGTGCGTGTGTGTGTGTGTGTTCTCTCTCTCTCTCCTTCTCTCTCTCTGTCTCCATCTCTCTCTCCCCATCTGTCCTCTCTCTCCATTGGTTTATCCTCTGCTTAAACAAGTTTATTATGAGACCTCATGGTCAACACGAAAATAAATGATGGTTTATATAAGTTACACTATCGTCTAATTCTTGTCCACTGTTTTTTTGATACGTTCGAAAAGACGTATATCATTTTCTGTCTGTCTGTCTGTCTCTGTTTCTGTCTGTCTGTCTGTCTGTCTCTCTCTCTGTCTCTGTCTCTCCCTGTCTCTGTCTCTCTCTCTCGCCCCATCTGTCTCCTCTGTCACAGCCTGTCTGTTCTGTTTGCCTGTCTGTCTATACACACATACATACACATACACACACATACATACACACACACATACACATACACACACAACATACACACGCATACATACATACACACATACACATACACTCACATACACACACACACATACATACATACACATCCACATCCACATACACATACACACACACACATACACACACACACATACATACACACACACACACACACACACACACACACACACACACACACACCACACACACACACATGATAATATACAGTGGGGTGCAAAAGTAGGTATACAGTTATGAAAAAATAAAACACGTACAATACTCACTGCGTTTATTATACAGATGAATATTGCATATACATGTAATAACAAGCACAGCCTTAATCCCTCAGATACTCAAACTGCTTGCCGTCGGTATTCACACACTCCTCTAATCGAGAGCGGAATTAAGCATTATAATATTGACGTGATACTTACTGTATACCTACTTTTGCACCCCCCTGTTATATATATATATATAATATATATATAAAATTATAATATATAACATATATATACATATATATGTACATATACACAGGTATATGCGTATGACGTCATACAGCGTGCACATTAATAAGAACAGTAATATTTGTGTGATTATGTATGTGTGTATAAAGAGAAAAGAACTGTTCTGGGAGAGACGAAACAAGAAACGTAAAGTGGACCAACAGTCACTGGAGCGCATGGTGAGATGAGTTGAACGACAGGGCTGTGTTGAAGTTGGCGTTTACATCAGTTCATTTTAATTGTGCGTTTGATTTTATGTTTATTGTTACGTCTAATACGTCCATGGACAGCAAAGAAAACAAACGAGACAGTCTTGATGGAGGCAGACACAAGTAGATCACTCATAAGGAAGATTAGGAAAAGACAGCAACATTTATAGGCCATTTTATGAGGAAGGGGGATTTGGAGCCCCTGGTCACAACGGGAAAGCTGGAGGGAAAGAGAGCACCAGGTAAACCCAGGGAGAGAATGCTGGACGGACTTGCAGAGTGGCTGGGGACGAGGAAGGTGGGGGAGATGCTAGGGGCAACGAGAGAGAGAGATGGTTGGAAGTCCATGGTCGCCAACGCCATGCGGCAGGGCACCTGATGATGATGATGATGATGACTACGTCTGTAAAGACATCTATTATTAGTATTGTTATTGTTATTGTTAGTAGTTTTGTTATTGTTATTGTTCAACAACAACATCATCATCATCATCATCATCATCATCATCATCATCATCATCAACATTATTATCATCTTCTAATAGTCGAATACGTCGATAAAGACATTTATTAGTAGTATTGTTATTGTTCTTGATTCTAGAATAGAATCAAAAGAGAAATAGCAGAACAGTGTGGATTTGTGTAAGGGAAAGGAACTATTAATGCCAATACATCCTAAGAACTATCATAGAGAGGTCAATCGAGATGAATAAGGATTTGGATTTATGCTTTGTTGATTATACCAAAGCTTTCGATCGGGTAAGACATGAAGAATTGATCAACCATCTAGAAAGACTCAATATTGATGGAAAAGATCTACGAATAATCAGAAATATGTACTGGGAACAAACAGCTGCAATGAGAATAGAAAACGATGTAAGCTCTTTCCAAAACATCAAAAGAGGAGTCAGACAGGGTTGTGTTTTGTCACCAGATCTGTTTTCACTTTACAGCGAAAACATCACGGGAAACCTAGAGGAAGACCCTGGACTAAAGGTTGGAGGAAAAATGATAAACAACAATCGATTCGCAGATGACACCGTGCTAATTGCAGAAAATGAAAGGGACCTACAAAACCTTGTGAATATACTAGAAATAGAAAGCAAAGGTAAGGGTTGGAACTAAACATCAGGAAGACTGAAGTCATGGTGATCAGTAAAAAACATGAAATCCCCTCATGCAAAATAACAGCAAACGGCACAACCTTGAGACAGGTCGATAAGTTTAAATACCTGGGAACGATCATCTCATCAGACGACAGATGCACATCAGAAATAGCCAGTAGAATCGGCCAAGCCAAAACAGCATTCAAGAAGACGAAAAGCTTTCTTACCAACAAATGCCTATCAACTAACATCAGGAAGAGAGTTCTTGAATGTTATATAGAACCAATACTGTTGTACAGTTGTGAGGCGTGGACAGTCAACAAGCAAAGCCAGAACAAGATTGAGGCAGCCGAGATGTGGTTTCTAAGAAGACTGTTGAGAGTTCCATGGACAGCAAAAAACAAACAAACGAGACAGTCTTAATGAAGGCAGACACAAGTAGATCATTCAGAAGGAAGATTAGGAAAAGACAGGCAACATTTATAGGCCATTTTATGAGGTAAGGGGAATTGGAGCACCTGGGCACAACGGGAAAGCTGGAGGGAAGAGAGCACCAGGTAGACCCAGGGAGAAGATACTAGACGGACTTGCAGAATGGCTGAAGACAAGGAGGGGGAAGAGATGCTAGAGGCAACAAGTGATAGAGACAGATGGAAGTCCATGATCGCCAACACCATGCGGCAGGGCACCTGATGATGATGATGATTGTTATTGTTATTAATTTTGTTATTGTTCAACATCATCATCGTGATCATCGTCATCATCGTCATCGTCATCGTCATCGTCGTCATCGTCGTCTCATCATCATCAATCATCATCATCATCATCATCATCATCATACATCATCATCATCATCCATCATCATCATCACATCCACCACCACCACCACCACCACCTTCTTCTTCTTCTTCTCCTCCTCCTCCATTTCCTCCTTGTTCTTTTTGTTCTTCTTGTTTTTCTTGTCCTTGCTGTTGTTGTTTTGTGTTGTTGTTTGTTGTTGTTGTTTTGTTCTTGTTTTTCTTGTCCTTGTTGTTGTTGTTTTGTTGTTGTTGTGTTGTTGTTGTTGTTCTTCTTGTTTTTCTTGTCCTTGTTGTTGTTGTTTTTGTTGTTGTTGTTGTTGTGTTGTTTTCTTGTTTTTGTCCTTGTTGTTGTTGTTTTGTTGTTGTTGTGTTGTTGTTGTTGTTGTCTTCTTGTTTTTCTTGTCCTTGTTGTTGTTGTTTTGTTGTTGTTGTTGTTGTTGTTGTTGTTCTTCTTCTTGTTTTTCTTGTCCTTGTTGTTGTTGTGGTTGTGTTGTTGTTTCGCTTGTTCTTGTTGTTTTGTTTGTTGTTGTTATGTTGTTGTATGTTGTTGTATGTTTTTTGTCTGTTGTTGTTTTGTTATGTTATGTTGTTTATTTCTTGTTATGTCGTTTTTGTATATCTATTGATTGTGTGTATGTGGATAATAGTTCATTGTTTTTACTTTTATCGATAACTATTTTTGAAATATTACTGGTTGTCGGATAATAATATTGAAATATAACTGGTTGTCGATAATGATCTATTGAAATATTACTGGTTTAGTCGGATAAATATATATTGAAATATTACTGGTTTGTCGGATAATAATCTATTGAAATATTACTGGTTTGTCGGATAATAATATATTGAAATATTACTGGTTTGTCGGATAATAATATATTGAAATATTACTGGTTTGTCGGATAATAATATATTGAAATATTACTGGTTTGTCTGATAATGATCTATTGAAATATTACTGGTTTGTCGGATAATAATATATTGAAATATTACTGGTTTGTCTGATAATGATCTATTGAAATATTACTGGTTTGTCGGATAATAATATATTGAAATATTACTGGTTTGTCTGATAATGATCTATTGAAATATTACTGGTTTGTCGGATAATAATATATTGAAATATTACTGGTTTGTCGGATAATATTATTGAAATATTACTGGTTTGTCTGATAATAATACTATTGAAATATTACTGGTTTGTCGGATAATAATATATTGAAATATTACTGGTTTGTCGATAATATATATTGAAATATTACTGGTTTGTAGGATAATAATATATTGAAATATTACCTGTTTGTCTGATAATAATAATGCATTGAAATATTACTGGTTTGTCTGATAATGATCTATTGAAATATTACTGGTTTGTCGGATAATAATATATGAAATATTACTGGTTTGTCTGATAATGATCTATTGAAATATTACTGGTTTGTCGGATAATAGACATAATATATTGAATATTACTGGTTTGTCGATAATGATCTATGAAATATTACTGGTTTGTCGGATAATAGTCGGACAATAATATATTGAAATATTACTGGTTTGTCGGATAATGATCTACTGAAATATTACTGGTTTGTCGGATAATGATCTATTGAAATATTACTGGTTTGTCGGATAATAGTCGGACAATAATATATTGAAATATTACTGGTTTGTCGGATAATGATCTACTGAAATATTACTGGTTTGTCGGATAATAATATATTGAAATATTACTGGTTTGTCTGATAATGATCTATTGAAATATTACTGGTTTGTCGGATAATAGTCGGACAATAATATATTGAAATATTACTGGTTTGTCGGATAATGATCTACTGAAATATTACTGGTTTGTCGGATAATAGTCGGATAATAGATAATAATATATTGAAATATTTCTGGTTTGTCGGATAATAATATATTGAAATATTACTGGTTTGTTGGATGATAATTGATACATCTTGAAATATATACCAGTCACCGTGGTGCAGTGGCTATCGCAATGGACTACCGACTGGAAGTATGAGGGTTCGAATCCCCATCTGTTGTGTTAAAGTCGTCGTGGGATGTTTTCGGACCCAACCAGGTCCTCCTCAACGTTGAGTGTGCTGTGGGCTTGTTGGGAAGACTGGTACACACAGTTGAGTCTCATCCACTTCACGGATACAGCATTCAAGAAGATGACAAGCATTCTTACCAACAAATGCCTATCAATTAACATCAGGAAGAGAGTTCTTGAATGTTATATAGAACCAACACTGTTGTACGGATGCGAGGCGTGGACAGTCAACAAACAAAGCCAGAACAAGATTGAGGCAGCCGAGATGTGGTTTCTAAGAAGAATGTTGAGGGTTCCATGGACAGCAAAGAAAACAAACGAGACAGTTTTGATGGAGGCAGACACAAGTAGATCACTCATAAGGAAGATTAGGAAAAGACAGGCAACATTTATAGGCCATTTTATGAGGAAGGGGGATTTGGAGCACCTGGTCACAACGGGAAAGCTGGAGGGAAAGAGAGCACCGGGTAGACCCAGGGAGAAAATGCTGGACGGACTTGCGGAGTGGCTGGGGACGAGGAGGGTGGGGGAGATGTTAGGGGCAACGAGAGATAGAGGCAGATGGAAGTTCATGATCGCCAACCGCATGCGGCAGGGCACCTGATGATGATGATGATGAGTATTAAAGGTGTTGCTTAAATCTGCTGACCAACACCGCAGGTGTTTATTATATCTCTCGGGCTTAGTTGGCGCCAGGATATATTATGATAATAAGCGTAGAGTATGTCCCTGTCTCGCGGAGACAATCCTAGATGGAACTCCATAATATATGATTATCAGTCCCATCATCATCAATATCATTGCATTGTAAAAAAGTTTTTTTTTATATATATATATTTTTTTTTAATGATCATGGCACCCAGGTAGGTTACCTTTGCGCTCACCTTTTTTTTCCCATCCCATTTTCTGCGGCACCTTAATAACCACAGAAGCTGGCACAGTTTTTACAATGCGATGATGATGATGATGTCGATGAGAATGATAATCATAATTAGAAGATTTGAGCAACGCCCTCAATGACGCATCCGTGAAGTGGGATGAGAACTCGACTGTGTGGTCCCAGTCTTCCCAATGAGCCCATAGCACGCCCAACTCTGGGTAGGAGCCGGTTAGAGCCGAAAAATCCCACAATGATTTTTGAAGGGACTGATGGGGATTCGAATCCACAACCTTCCAGTCAGTTGTCCCTTGCGTTAACCACTACACCACGGCGACTGGTGCATTGTAAAAAAGGTGTCCCAGCTTCTGTGGCCATTGGCCTTCCCACTCCCTGTCCACCAGCATCCTGTATTGTCAACCATGCTAGCAAAGCAAAAATGTAACCCTTTGATTCCCTCACCTGCAGGAAGCTGGTGGATAGGGCGAGGGGATGAAAGGGTTAAGTTTTTGCAGTTGGTGGATAGGGTGAGGGAGTCAAAGGGTTGAGGCAACATAGAAATTGGGACAGATATAATAATAATAATAATAATAATGATGATGATAATAATAATAATAATGATAATAATAATAATAATGATAATAATAATAATGATAATAATAATAATGATAATAATGATAATAATAATAATAATAATAATAATAATAATAATAATAATAATAATAATAATAATAATAATAATAATAATGATAATATAATAATGATAATAATAATAATAATAATAATAATAATGATGATAATAATAATAATGATAATAATAATAATAATAATAATGATAATAATAATAATAATAATAATGATAATAATAATAATAAATCACATTGATATAGCGCTATTCTCCCACACATAGGTAAGGACTCACTGCGCTTTACATTGATTAGTTCATACACACACAAACACACAGCAGCAGCGCACTGCGATAGCAGGTGAGACGTTGGATGACCAAGGCCAGGAATTAAACCATAGTGCCAAGGACATCCACGCTGACGGTTCTGATGCGGATTTTGCACAAGCTCTTAACGCCAAACGTGGAAAACTCAATTTGCCGCCTGCCGGTGCAAAAGAACAATGGGAGAAATTAGATGAGGAACTTGTCCTTAAGCTGAATGCGCTAATAGGGAACAGTACGCTGGAACACAAACTTGACACATACGGAGACATCATATACTCTATCTGCAGGGACACTTATGGAGTGAAGCAGCCAAAGACAAAAACGCCTCCCCAGAAATCCAGAAGACAGCAACAGATGGAGAGCATCCGGAGGGAGAAAAGGAAGCTTAAAAAGCGAATGAAAACTGCCTCAGAATTCGAGAAGCAAGGGCTCCTGGAACTCTGGAAAGATCTGAAGGCCAAACACAATGCTCTCAGCAAAGTGGAATCAGCAAGGCGAAGAAAGAGCAAAAAGAAGAAGACTCAAGATCGTTTCTTCAAAGATCCCTTTGACTTTTCAAGAAAGCTGTTTGAACAACCCAAATCAGGGACTCTCACAGTGGGCAAGGAAACCCTAGAGCAGCATCTCAGGGAAACATATTCCGATTCTCAGCGCGAGGCACCACTTGAAATCCAGAATCTGGTTTGGCCTGCAGCGCCAGAAGGAAAATTCAATAACAAACCACCAACACTGGATGAAGTGAAGAACGTAGTAAAGAAAGCCAGAGCCAAGTCAGCACCTGGACCAAACGGAATACCATACCTGCTCTACAAGAAATGCCCAAAAGTGCTCGAGTGGCTCCACAAGATGATTCGATCAGCATGGAGGAACCAGAAGATCAGCGACCAATGGATGAGAGCTGAAGGAGTGTACATTCCGAAGGAGCAGAACTCCAGCAGCATCAATCAGTTCAGGCCAATATCACTTCTGAACGTCGAGGGGAAAATCTTCTTCTCTGTTATGGCAGCAAGATTGACAAAATACCTGACTGAAAACAAGTATCTGGATATGTCAGTCCAAAAGGGAGGCATACCAGGAATGCCTGGATGCTTGGAACATGCCACGTTGATTTGGGATGCCATCCAAAAAGCAAGAACAGAGAAGAGAAACATTGACGTAGTTTGGCTTGATCTGGCGAATGCATATGGATCAGTTCCACACGATATGATCCAGCTGGCTCTTGAAATGTATCACATCCCAGAAAACATCCGAACAATGCTGAGGAAGTATTTCCAAGGGTTCTCAATGCGGTTCTCTACCAAAGAATACACCACGGACTGGATAGACCTAGAGGTGGGCATTGCAATGGGCTGTGCAATCTCTCCCATACTGTTCGTGTTGGCAATGGAAGTCATCTTGAAAGCTGCAATGAAGAGTTCAGGTCCAGTGAATCTGGGAGATGGATACCAGATGCCTCCTCTGAAAGCTTTCATGGATGACACAACAGTCTTGTCCACGGATGAGGAAGAGACACACCAAATCATAAAGCAGCTGGATGAGCTGGTGGCCTCTTCAAGAATGAGGTTCAAACCTAAGAAATCCCGAAGTCTCTCACTGCGAAAAGGAAAAGTGGCAGATTCAGTCAAATTCATGGTAGCCAACCAAGCCATCCCCACTGTCACAGAAGAGCCAGTAAAAAGTCTCGGAAGATGGTATGATGACTCCCTGAAAGACACACAAAGGGGATGTGAAACCAAGCAAACAGCAGAAGAAGGCCTGAAGAAAATAGATAACTGCGGACTGCCAGGCAAATACAAAGTCTGGTGTCTACAGTTCATGCTGATACCAAAGCTGCTGTGGCCACTGCTAATCTATGACATTTGCACCAGCACAGTCGAAGCAATGGAAGCCAAAATCAACAAATACACAAGAAAATGGCTCGGTGTCCCACCTGGTCTCACTGATGTTGCATTCTACTGTCGTCAAGCAATGCTGAAGCTACCTCTCAAATCCATAGTGGAGGAATACAAAGTTGGAAAAGCAAGACTGTTGAGCATGCTGGAGGAATCGGAAGACAATATCGTGAGATCAGTTCATCCAAAGCTGAGAACTGGCAGAAAGTGGAAAGTCCAAGAGGCTGTAAACAATGCCAAGAGAAACCTCAGCATCAAAGAAATAATTGGACACACGCAAACCAACAGACAGGGACTGGGAGCAACAAAAATGCAGTGGTGGTCCAAAGCCAAAGGGAAGGAAAAAAGAGACATGATCATACAGGAGTTGAAGGAAGAAGAAGATGTCAAAAGAGTGCAGAAGGCAGTCCAGCAAGGTCAACAGGGCAATGGACAACATGGGACAGTGCACTCCAAAGAAGTCTCAGCTGGAACGATATGTGGCACATGGCTCCTCTAAGGATAAGCTTCCTCCTCAGATCTGTATATGACCTGCTCCCCTCGAATGCAAACTTAGTGAAATGGGGGAAAGCAGACGACCCAGCATGTCCGCTCTGTCAGAAGAAACAAACAGTGGAACATGTCCTAAGCTCTTGCAAAGTAGCGCTAGCCCAAGGAAGGTATACATGGAGGCACAACCAAGTTCTGAAAGTGATCACAGATGTGGTTAGCGAAAAAACCATGACCCCAAACGCACCAATTGCTATGACAACGTTCTACAAAGCAGGAGGGAAACAGGTCTGGCCCGAAAGTGCTATGACAACCAGCACATTGCCAAAGGTCTTCTGGATGGAGCAGTCGACTGGGAGTGTACAGCAGACCTCCCAGAGTGGAGAAATTACCCAGATGTCATCAGCAAGACAGGCATGAGACCAGACATCGCTCTCCACTCTGACTCCTCGAAACAAGTGATTCTGATAGAACTCACTGTGCCATACGAAAGCAGAATGGAAGAAGCACATATCTACAAGACCGAAAAATACGCCGGTCTTGCCAGCACCCTGAAG
>JAPXFY010000025.1:8585431-8587931 GCA_030674185.1 Monoplex corrugatus | reverse complement strand
CAATGACAATCGACAACGACAATGACAATGACAATACAATGACAATAACAATGACAACGACAACGACAACGACAATGACAACGACAACGACAATGACAATAACAGACAATGACAATGACAATGACAAGACAGACAATGACAATGAAACAAATGACAATAGACAATGACAATGACAATGACAATGAGACTTCTGTTTTCCAACAATAGAAATTACTGGATGAAAGCCACTTTTTCAGACTTGCTGCTGCTGATTTCCACATCTTGCCTAGAACTGAAAATATTGAAAAATGAATACGTCAATGATTCGTTAATTAAAAGACATTACTCAAGGATATAAAGAAAAATTACAGCGTTTGTTGCCGTTTGAGATAAAACATGCGAGACGTAGGTAGGAAAATAGTAATATATGTTGTGTTTGTGTGTGTGTGTGTGTGTGAGAGAGTCAGATAGACAGAAAGAGAGAGAGAGAGAGAGAGAGAGAGAGAGACATTGACAGCGAGACAGACAGATAGAGACAGACAAAAACGGAGACAGACAGACAGACAATCAGACACAGAGAAAGGGAGAGAGAAAAATGAGTGTGTAAGATACTGACAGAGAGAAAGAGAGAGAAAGAGAGAGAGAGAGAGAGAGAGAGAGAGAGAGAGAGAGAGAGAGAAAAAGGAGAGAGAGAAGAGAAAGAAGAGAGAGAGAGAGAGAGAGAGAGAAGAGAGAGAGAGACAGACAGAGACAAAGACGGAGACAGAGACAAAGACGGAGACAGACAGAGACAGAGAGACAGGCAGATAGAAGAGACAGAGAGAGAGAGAGAGAGAGAGAGACCAACAACACAGAGACAGAGAAGACAGAGACAGAGAGCAGAGAGAGAACACAGAGAGAGACAGGACCAAGAGATGAGATAGAGAGAGCAGGAGACAGAGAAGGAAGAGACGATGAGCAGGACAGAGAGGAGAGAGGGAGATAGAGAGGAGAGAGGGAAGGGAGAGAGACGGAGATACAGGAGAGGAAGAAGAGGAGAGACAGACAGAGACAGAGGGAGAGAGAGAGAGGGAGGGAGAGAGGAGGGAGAGCGAGAACACGACAACTTTCAAACAGGTCTAAAGAACATTTTACAATGCAAATAAGCCATCTCTTGCTTTGGAGACTATTCCAGACATTCTTGGCGGAGGACAGAAAGATGGATGGACCATTCTGTGAAAAGACTTTCATTTATTCAAAGACAGAATGTGATAAAAGTTGTATGTAGGAATTTTCTCTGCAAGTCTAGTTGATTATTAAAAGTGTCGAAAATGATCCTAAGTACCATTTTGCTCTCCAATATTCAGAATATTACGATATGAATAATGCAGTATTGGAAATATACTGACTGTTATTGGTTTGTTGGTTGGTTGGTTGATTGATTTGATGGTTGGTTGGTTAATTGATTGATTGATTTGATCGATTGATTAATTCGATCGAGTATTGGTTAATTTGTTGATTGGTTGGATTGATTGATTGATTGATTTGATCGATTGATTAATTCGATCGATTGGTTAATTTGATTGGTTGATTGGTTGGTTGGTTGATTGATTGATCGGTTGGTTGATTTATTTATTGGTTGATTGTTGGTCGATTGATTGATTGATTGATTGATAGATAGATAGATTGATTTGATCGATCGATCGATGGATTGATTGATTGATGATTGATTGATTTGATTGATGTGATTGATTGATTGATTAACAGGTACGAGAACTGGTGGGAAAGTGTACGTGTCCAACGCAGTTTTCTATGGTCAAGGTCGGACAGGGCAAGTACCGTATTGGGGAATCGAACACACTCATCTTTGTCAGGGTGAGAGTCTGTGTGTGTGTGTGTCTGTCTGTGTCTGTCTGTGTCGTCTGTCTGTGTGTCTGTCTGTGTCTGTCTGTGTGTCTGTCTGTGTCTGTGTGTCTGTCTGTGTCTGTGTGTCTGTCTGTGTCTGTGTGTCTGTCTGTGTCTGTGTGTCTTTTGGTCGGTGGTGGGTGGGTGGGTGGGTGTTTGTCTGCATTGGCAATTTTACCACACTCATCTTTCGCAGGGTAAGTGTCAGTCTGTCTGTCCGTCTCTCCTGTCAGTTTTTCTACCTGTCAGTTAGTCTGTCTTTGTCTGTCTGTCTATCTGTCGGTCGGTCTTTCTCTGTCTGTGGTCTGTATGTCTATCATATGTCAGTTTGTCTGTGTCAGTCTGTCTTTATTCTGTCAGTCAGTCCGTCTGTCTGTCCGAATATGGTCAGTCTGTCTATGTGTCTGTCTGTGGTCAGTTTGTGTATCTGTGTGTCTCGTCAGTTTTTTTTCTGTCTGTCAGCTTTTCTGTCAGTCTGTCTGTCTGTGGTCAGTTTGTGTGTCTGTCTGTCAGTATGTCTGTCAGTCAGTCTGTCTGTATCAAGAGCCACATGTGGGACTTGAGCACGTTGGCCCTGGTGGGTCAGTGTCAGATGGACATTGCCGGGGTCGTGGGTTTGGCTATCAGGCGGGCGACA
>JAPXFY010000025.1:8562931-8580431 GCA_030674185.1 Monoplex corrugatus | reverse complement strand
AAAAGCGTACCATGGGCTCATCGGGAAAAGAAAAAAGAAAAAGAAGACGGAAAGAAAAAAAAAAAAAAAAGAAAAGAAGAGAAAGAAGAACAAAGGCGAGCACAAAG
This sequence comes from Monoplex corrugatus, assembly GCA_030674185.1. Lineage (NCBI taxonomy): Eukaryota > Metazoa > Mollusca > Gastropoda > Littorinimorpha > Ranellidae > Monoplex > Monoplex corrugatus. The sequence continues at coordinate 8,580,324 of JAPXFY010000025.1, read as the reverse complement.
GATATCTCCCCGAGTGCAATGATCCTAAGATGTGATGCGTGTGGTGTGTCGGCTTGTGACTGTGTGCTTCTGCCTGGATTGTAAGAAGAATGTTGAGAGTTCCATGGACAGCAAAGAAAACAAACGAGACAGTCTTGATGGAGGCAGACGCAAGAAGATCATTCATAAGGAAGATTAGGAAAAGACAGGGCAACATTTATAGGCCATTTTATGAGGAAAGGGGAATAGAGCACCTGGTCACGACAAGAAAGCTGGAGGGAAAGAGAGCACCAGGTAGACCCAGGGAGAAAACATTGGACGGACTTGCAGGGTGGCTGAGGACAGAGAGGGTGGAAGATGTGCTTGCGGCGACAAGGGATAGATGCATATGCAGAGCTATGATCGCCAACGCCGTGTGGCAGGGCACTTGACGGTGATGATGATGATTGATCCTAAAAGAAAAAAAAAAGGATTGGATTATGGATTGTAGATTATCGTGCGGGCCCGCCAGGGTCAAGAAATAAATACAAAGGTGAGTACAAAGGAAATCTCCCTGAGTGTAACAATTCTAAATAAAAAAAAACTGGATTGGATTATGGATTGCAGGTCATCGTGTTGGCCAGTCAGGGTCAGCAGCGGTACGGCATCAGATCATGAATCGGTCATCCACCACCTCCATTTTCGCCACGCGCACACCACCCCCTTCCCCTTACCATCAGAGTCCCACCTCCCCGCGCAAAACTCCGTCCTGCTCATCCGCCTCCGGCGCTTCAACCCTGCCACTGAAAAGCTCCCGGTCAGACTACGGCAACCTGTGCAGAAACCCCAGTTTCTACCGCTCCAACATCCCCACCTCCGTCACCTTCCACAAAAGCCCCAGCCCTGCTGGAACGTCCAGCCCCAGCCCAAGCCCCAGCCCTAGTCACAGCCCTAGTCCTAGCAACTCTCTAGGCCGAGGAGGCGCCAGCCACGTCCCGGTTCCTACGGGTATCCTGAAATCGCTCAGCGTCCCTGCCCACAACGCCGGTCCGGAGTTCAACGGCGCGAGGCGTCCTTCCCAGTCCTCTCAGGACTCCAGGGAATCCCGGGAGAGGTCCTGGGAATCTCGGGAGTCCCAGGAATCATCATCAGGGACGACTTCGAAGGAGGGTGACGATCCTCCTCCACCCCAGCGGTCGCAGTTACCGCAGCACGTGGCTCTGCAGAGGTGTAAGTCTCCCTCCACTTCTCCTTCTGCCGGGGTAGAGCCTCAGTGTCCATCACCTACGCCATCAGGACACCGAAGTCTGCCTCGTCCCACGGGGTCTATGATTCCCAAGCCTATGTCTCCCGCTACCAGTGCCACGAATGCTCATGCTGCGGAGAGTGGTCGTCGGCCACCTTTGGCTACGACAAAGTGAGTGTTGCTTGTTTGTTTTGTTTTGGTTTGGTTTGGTTTGGTTGTGGTTTGTAGGTGAGGGGACGAGTGTGTGTGTTGTGTGTGGTGTGGTGTGTATGTGTGTTTGTTGTATTGTGTGTGTGTGTGTGTGTTTGTTTGTGTGTGTTTGTGTTGTGTGTGTGTGTGTGTGTGTGTGTGTGTTGTGTTGTGTGTGTTGTGTTGTTTGTGTTGTGTGTGTTGTGTTGTGTATGTTTTTGTTGTGTGTGTATGTGTGTGTGTGTGTTTTTGTTAGTTGTGGTTGTGTTGTGTGTGTGTTTGTGTTGTGTGTGTGTGTATGTGTGTGTGTGTATGTGTGTGTGTGTGTATGTGTGTGTGTGTATGTGTGTGTGTGTTGTGTGTGTGTGTGTGTGTGGTGTGTTGTGTGTGTGTGTGTGTGTATGTGTGTGTGTGTGTGTATGTGTGTGTGTATGTGTGTGTGTGTGTGTGTGTTTGTGTTAGTGTGGTTGTGTTGTGTGTGTTTGTGTGTATGTGTGTGTATGTGTGTGTGTGTGTATGTGTGTGTGTGTGTGTGTGTGTGTTGTGTTGTGTTGTGTTGTGTGTTCGTTCTTTAATTTAACGTCTTTTCACTATAAGTGTTGTGTGTGTGTTGGTGTGTGTGTGTGTTTGTGTTTGTGTGTGTGTGTGTGTGTGTGTGTGTGTGTGTGTGTGTGTGTGTGTGTGTTGTGTGTGTGTGTGTTGTGTGTGTTTGTGTGTGTTGTGTGTGTGTGTGTGTTGTGTGTGTGTTGTGTGTTGTGTGTGTGTTGTGTGTGTGGTGTGTGTGTGTGTGTTGTGTTGTGTGTGTGTGTATGTGTGTGTGTGTCGTGTAGGTGTGGGTGTGTGTTTCTCTGTGTGTGGGTGTTTATGTGGTGTGTGTGTGTTGTGCGTTGTGTTTGTGTGTGTGTATGTGTGTTTGTGTCAGTGTGGTTGTGTTGTGTATGTTTGTGTGCGTTGTGTTTGTGTGTGTGCATATTTGTGTATTTGTGTGTGTTTGTGTGGTGGTCTTTCATTTAATGTCTATTCACTTAAGTGATTTTAGACCAAAAAAAAAAAAAAAAAAAAAAAATTCATTGGGAGTGAAGAGTATACATGTACTTGGAAATGATTAATCTTCAGGAAAAAGAAATGAACCAGAAAACAACTGTGCCGAAGACGAGAAGGAACAAAATCACAAGACGTTATCATAATTAACGATTGAAACAATAAAATTGGTTAACCATAACATTGAACATGTGAAATAACGGCGTTTAAAGATAATTTGCTATAGGACTTTTTGACAGGCTAACAAAAAATTCATATGTTAAGGACGGTGAGGCAAATACATCAGAAACTGTCTTACTCTTAGATAGTGCAGGAATATGTCTTTTCACCCGAACGCATGAAAGAATATGACTATGTGTTATCTTTTTTCCACACAGACATACTATATTCCTGGTGTATTTTGTTTTAAATGCATCAAGTTTCCACCTATACATAAGGGATTGTATACTTCTGCTGGCAGGAAACTGCTTAAGAGTTTTGCTAATTTCAAAGTTCATATAACAGTTTTCATACTTTTTCTGTTTATCTTGAAACTGCTTCCATACATAGGAGTCCACTAAGGTATAACACTCATGCAAGGAGAGGGAAAGTTGTACATATTTGAATCTGGGGAGTTCTTTGCCCCCCGTTTGGCAGCCCTATCAACCATATCGTTATAATGAAAAGAACTATGAGATGGTATCCAGCAGAAAGTAATATCAATGCCTCTTAAGGATAAACTATTAATCAAGTGAGTAATTTCCAATATCATTTCAGATCTTGTTTGTAATTTTGATAATTTGTGTGTTTGTGTGTGTGCGTGTGTGTGCGCGCGCGTGTGTCTGTGTATTATGTTATATTCCGTGTGTTAAGGAAGAAAAAAGGTTTGCGTAAATGTCAATTTGTGTCAGCTAGTGCTTGTATACAGTCATTATATATGAAATAAGAGAGAGTTAGAGTGTGATCTGTCTGTCTGTCTTCATAGATTTATTGACCAATCAGCGTTATAATTTACTGTTTCTCCTTTTTCAATCTATTCTTCAACTTTTTGCTGTATCATAATTTATAGACGACTCACTCTCAAGATTTTCTTTTTTTTTTTTTAACAGAAGAAGTTTCAGACTGAAAGTGACGTTTCTTTATAAACAAAGTAACGTCTGTGTGGGGTTTATAGGTGTTAAGTTCCCCCATGGGGATGCCCGGGGGCTCTTTCAGTATAGATAGTATCCCCACCTTCTGGAAATTCTGTGCTAGAAATTTCTTCTTTTCTGTCACTCTCTTTGTTTCTGCCTTGTTCCTTTACTTTCTGTCATTTCTTTCTGTCATTTTCTGCCCCTGCTGGTCCATTCACTGTATGTGTTCGACAAAGTCTTATGTACTTTCTCTTAGGATTGATAACTGGGTACATGTGTTAAGTGCATTTTTGGCTCTAGGGATTGAGATATGCGGAAGCAATTTCAGGTAATTTAGACCCGTTTTTATGTTATGTTTTTGTGTCCTTGGGTTATGTTTAAATTTGTCATCAGGTACGGTTTTTTTTTAATCCGCTATCTGATAAATTGGACAGAGTGGTCAACGCCAGGGGCGTGCCCTTAGACTATGTGCGCGAATGCATTGATATATGTACTTAATTTTCTTTTCCTTTTTTTTCCCTGTTGAAGTATTGTGTATGTTTTGGAACAGCTATAGCCCTGATATGGCTGTACGCAGTCGGCTGGGCTATAAACAAAATAACTGTAATAATAAGGTGTTAGATTAGTGGCGGGTATTTATTAATCCTCTAACATTTGATGTATGTGTCCTGGTCTCCCTATGTTAGAACTTTTCTTACTTTGAAATCTAGAGCAAAGTAACTGCCACTTTTCCGGTAAACAGGAAACGGATACACAAAAACACAACCAGAACGCGTGTTTGATGTAATAATAAAATACAGGTGCACATTTTTGGCCAACTGGCCTTTGTCAAGCGTATGCAGAAGATAGTTTGAATTTTAGTTTCAGTTTCTCAAGATAACGTCTCTGCGCTCGGAATGAATTCCATATGCACTAGCGTCACAGGTGCCATGTGATGGTGATCATGGCACAAGCCTTAAGCCTGCACATAAACTCATGAGCTGGCCGAAGTCCTCAGGTCCTACCTAGCCTATGGGGAAGATCCAGAATGATCATGGCACAAGCCTTAAGCCAGCACATAAACTCATGAGCTGGCCAAGTCCTCAGGTCCTACCTAGCCTATGGGAAGATCCAGAATGATCATGGCACAAGCATTAAGCCTGCACACAAACTCATGAGCTGGCCAAGTCCTCAGGTCCTACCTAGCCTATGGGGAAGATCCAGAATGATCATGGCACAAGCCTTAAGCCTGCACATAAACTCATGAGCTGGCCAAGTCCTCAGGTCCTACCTAGCCTATGGGGAAGATCCAGAATGATCATGGCACAAGCCTTAAGCTTGCAAAAAACAAAACAAAACAAAACAAATAAACAAACAAACAAAAATCCAATCAACCAACCAACCAAACAAAAAACCCCGTGAGGTCCTGAGGTCCTACCTGGCTTAAGGAGAAGATCCACAATGATCATGGCACATGCCTTAAGCCTACATATAAACCCATGAGCTGGCCAGGTCCTAAGGTCCTACCTAACCTATGGAGAAGATCCAGAATGATCGTGGCACAAGCCTTAAGCCAGCACATAAACCCATGAGCTGACCAGGTCCTAAGGTCCTACCTAACCTATGGAGAAGATCCAGAATGATCATGGCACAAGCCTTAGGCCTGCACATAAACCCATGAGCTGGCCAGGTCCTAAGGTCTACCTAACCTATGGAGAAGATCCAGAATGATCGTGGCACAAGCCTTAAGCCTGCACATAAATCCATGAGCTGGCCAGGTCCTAAGGTCCTACCTAACCTATGGAGAAGATCCAGAATGATCGTGGCACAAGCCTTAAGCCTGCACATAAACCCATGAGCTGACCAGGTCCTAAGGTCCTACCTAACCTATGGAGAAGATCCAGAATGATCATGGCACAAGCCTTAGGCCTGCACATAAATCATGAGCTGGCCAGGTCCTAAGGTCCTACCTAACCTATGGAGAAGATCCAGAATGATCATGGCACAAGCCTTTAGCCAGCACATAAATCCATGAGCTGGCCAGGTCCTAAGGTCCTACCTAGCCCATGGAGAAGATCCAGAATGATCATGACAAAGCCTTAAGCCTGGGCATAACTCATGAGCTGGCCAAGTCCTTAGATCTACCTAGCCTAAATACAACAAAGGTAATAATACACAAAACTTCGTGGGGGGAACCCAAATTATAGACGACTTTCCTGACTTGCGTTGAGCAGAAGAAAATGGCAGATGTCAAGCTTTCCTGTCTTCATTAACCTATAACATTTAATACATGCATCGTAGTCTCTTTATGGTATCTGCCATTTTCTCTTGATCAACGCCACGCAGGGAAGTCGTCTCCCTTTTTTTCACCCATCAAGTTTTATGAATTGGTTCTTTGTTGTCTGTTGCATACGCTTGATAAAGGTCAGGTTGCCGAAAATCTGTGCTGTTTTGTTCTGTTGTATCACATACTTATTCTGAGTCTGTTTTTGTGTATTTCTTGTCTTAGTTAATCTTGCATTTATATTTTCCTCCAAACACGTGTAACTTTGGAGATGATTAAGTTAATTAAATTGATCAGACCTGTTTAGAGTTGTTCCTCTATATTAACCTCGAGGGATGATAACTTCATTCATTGATCAGACCTGGTTTAATATGTTCACAAATGTAACTTTGGCAGAGGACTAACTCCATTCAGTGGTGACACCTGTTTGTGTTTCCTCCATTTTCTCCAGATGGTCGTTATTTTGGTACAGCTGTGGATTCAAGATCTGATATCTCGAGTTCAATCCCAACCTGCAACGTTAACCCTTTGACTCCCGCACCCTATCTACCAACTGCAGAAACTTAACCCTCTGGTTTCCTCACCTCACCTATCACCTTCCTGCAGGAAGCTGTGGATAGGGTGAGGGAGCCATAGGTTAATGTTTTGCTTTGCGAGCACAGTTTACAAAGCAGGATGCTGATGGACAGGGTGCGGGGGTCAAAGGGTTAAAAACTGGCCTGTTTGTTGCTCATCTTACTGTTTCCATCATTCTGGTGGTGTTAACTTAGTGTTTGATAGGTCCACTGGCCTGTTGGCTGCCCATCTTATTGTTTCCATCATTCTGGTGGTGTCAGCTTAGTGTTTGATAGGTCCACTGGCCTGTTGGCTGCCTGTCTGACTGTTTCCATCATTCTGGTGGTGTCAACTTAGTGTTTTATAGGTCCACTGGCCTGTTGGCTGCCCATCTTAATGTTTCCATCATTGTGGTGGTGTGAGTTAGTGTTTGATAGGTCACTGGCTGTTGGTTGCCCATCTATGTTCCATCATTCTGGTGGTGTCAGCTTAGTGTTTCAAGGTCCACTGGCTGTTGGCTGCCCATCTTACTGTTTCCATCATTCTGGTGGTGTCAGCTTAGTGTTTGATAGGTCCACTGGCCTGTTCGTTGTCCATCTTACTGTTTCCATCATTCTGGTGGTGTCAGCTTAGTGTTTGATAGGTCAACTGGCCTGTTGGCTGCCCATCTTACTGTTTCCATCATTCTGGTGGACAGGGTGAGGAATCAAAGGGTTAAGTTTTTACTTTGCTAACATGGTTGACAATGCAGCATGCTGATGGACATGGTGAGGGAGTCAAAGGGTTAAAGTTTTGCTTTGCTAACGTGGTTAACAATGCAGGATGCTGATGGACAGGGTGAGGGAGTCAAAGAGTTAATCTCTGCAGTCTGGTTTAGTCTGTAACTTTTGAAGATGATGAACTTTGTGGAACTGATCAAGTCTGTGCACCCCCCCCCCCCACACACACTCACATATATACACACACACGTACACAACACACACACACACACACACACACACCACACACACACACACACACACACACACACACACACACACACTCACACACACACATACACTCACACCCCCCCACACACACGCACACACACAAACACACACACGCACGCACGCACGCACACACCCACACACATACACACGCATACACACACTCACACGCGCGCACACACACGCGCGCGCACACACACACACACACTACACACACTCACACGCGCGCACACACACGCGCGCGCACACACACACACACATACACACACACACGCACACAAACACACACACACACACACACACACACACACACACACACACACACACACAACACACTCTTCCCATCACCAGATATAGGCTAACTTTGAAAGATAGTTTAACTCCCTTTAGTGATCATAGATGGTTTAACTCCCTTTAGTGATCATAGATGGTTTAACCCCTTAGTGATCATAGCTAGTTAACTCCTTTAGTGATCATAGATGGTTTAACTCCCTTTAGTGATCATAGATAGTTTAACTCCTTTAGTGATCATAGATGGTTTAACTCCCTTTAGTGATCATAGATGGTTTAACTCCCTTTAGTGATCATAGATGGTTTAACTCCCTTTAGTAATCATAGATGGTTTAACTCCTTTAGTGATCATAGATAGTTTAACTCCTTTAGTGATCATAGCTAGTTTAATTCCTTTAGTGATCATAGCTAGTTTAACTCCCTTAGTGATCATAATACATGTGTTTTTTTGTCTGTCTAAACCGCTCACAGAGAACAGCAGCAACGGAGAATGTAGCTCTGCATGGCGTATCCTCACGCTGTGTGTTTTGCGTAACGTAAGCTAACTTGATGATGACGTTGTACTCCAAAACTGTGACGTTTATGTTTTTCTTCCCCAGTAAGCATATGGTTTGATGGTGTTGTATTCCAAATTGTGACGTTTCACACACGTTTTTCGTACATCCTTTTATTATTATTATATTATTTTTCGTTAACTGTTCATTTATTTATCCTTTTATTTATTTGTGGTCCTGTTTTAATTTATTCGAATGACAATGTACGCCGGCTTGTCAAATTTGGCAATTTGTGTGCATGCTTTCCGGAAAGTGCATGATTTGATGACGTGTTTCCGGGTTGTGGCGTTTCACCCATTTTTCTTTGCTATTTTCTTCTTCTTGGCTTGATGACGTTGTGTTCAAAGCTTGTTACGTTTCACAAAAGTTTGTGTGTGTGCATGTTTTGTTTGTTTTTTGTTTTTTTGGTGTGCGCTTAGCCTTGTGGTGACGTAATGCAGCTTGTGTCGTCTTACAAGTGTTTATGCTGTTAGCAGCAGCGGTGGAACCAATGTTATGATTTTGGTGTTTTTGGTGCTTATGTTGTCACAGAGTGGAACCAGTGTTATGATTTTGGTGTTTTGGTGCTTATGTTGTCACAGAGTGGAACCAGTGTTATGATTTTGGTGTTTTTGGTGCTTATGTTGTCACAGAGTGGAACCAGTGTAATGATTTTGGTGTTTTGGTGCTTATGTTGTCACAGAGTGGAACCAGTGTTATAATTTTGGTGTTTTTGGTGCTTACATTGTCACAGAGTGGAACCAGTGTTATAATTTTGGTGTTTAGGTGCTTATGTTGTCGCAGAGTGGAACCAGTGTTATGATTTTGGTGTTTTTGGTGCTTATGTTGTCACAGAGTGGAACCAGTGTAATGATTTTGGTGTTTTTGGTGCTTATGTTGTCACAGAGTGGAACCAGTGTTATGATTTTGGTGTTTTTGTGCTTATGTTGTCACAGAGTGGAACCAGTGTTATGATTTTGGTGTTTTGGTGCTTATGTTGTCACAGAGTGGAACCAGTGTAATGATTTTGGTGTTTTGGTGCTTATGTTGTCACAGAGTGGAACCAGTGTTATGATTTTGGTGTTTTGGTGCTTATGTTGTCACAGAGTGGAACCAGTGTAATGATTTTGGTGTTTTGGTGCTTATGTTGTCACAGAGTGGAACCAGTGTAATGATTTTGGTGTTTTGGTGCTTATGTTGTCACAGAGTGGAACCAGTGTAATGATTTTGGTGTTTTGGTGCTTATGTTGTCACAGAGTGGAACCAGTGTTATGATTTTGGTGTTTTGGTGCTTATGTTGTCACAGAGTGGAACCAGTGTTATGATTTTGGTGTTTTTGGTGCTTATGTTGTCGCAGAGTTTTTGTTTTGCTTCACGATGAACACAGCGCATGGCTGTAACTGCAGTAAAAGCATATGTAGATATAATCTATGTGCACATTCACGCATGCAATTTTTCACACGTACACACACAAACACACACGCGTGCGCGCGCACACACACGCACACACGCACATGCACATGCAGATACACGCAGACACACGGACACACACACACACCACTCATACACACACACGCACGCGCGCGCATACACACAGACACACACACACACACAGGCGTTGTGTGTGGTGTGCGCGGCGTGTGCGCGTGCGTGTGTGTGTATTTATATGTGTGTACATATGCACACGAGCATTGCATGTCTATGAAAAAATATATTCATTCACACTGTTTTCATTCTACTATGGTTCCTGACACAAATGTCATCATTACTGTTGTTTCCTATTGTCAATGTTTGTGCCTAATTGTCAGTGTCTGTTTTAACTTGATGCAAAGTTTAATAATGTTCCTTCCCTGTTTGGTGCAACGAGCATATTTTCGATGCGGACCGTTTGGGCTGTGTAAGTGAAATTATTATCACTATTGCCATCAGGCCAAGGGAGTAAACCCTGACAGAAAATCACCCTCACTTGCCGTGTGGGTAGTCGTGGAACGACAAAAGGCTAGTGGACAGTCCGTACAAAAACCGAGGGAAGGCAACGGGAAACCACCATCGTATTTTCCCACGTATCATGGCCAGCCGAAGGAAAAGAAAAACAAAAATCAGAACAAGATTGAGGCAGCTGAAATGTGGTGTCTAAGAAGAATGTTGAGAGTTCTACGGACAGCAAAGAAAACAATATTGAGAGTTCCATGGACAGCAAAGAAAACAATGTTGAGAGTTCCATGGACAGCAAAGAAAATAATATTGAGAGTTCCATGGACAGCAAAGAAAACAATGTTGAGAGTTCCATGGACAGCAAAGAAAAAATGTTGAGAGTTCCATGGACAGCATAGAAAACAACATTAAGAGTTTCATGGACAGCAAGAAAACATAGGTAGGACAGCAAGAAACTATATTAAGAGTTTCATGGACAGTATAGAAAACAAACGATACAGTCTTAAAGAAGGCAGACACAAGAAGAACATTGATGAAGAAGATCAGGAAAAGACAAGCACGTTTATAGGACGTTTTAAGAGGCAAGAGAAATTAGAGCACCTAGTCACAACAGGAAAGCTGGAGGGGAAAAAAGAGCACAAGGTAGACCCATGGAGAAAATATTGGACGGACTTGCGGAGTGGATGAAGACAGAGAGGGTGGGAGATGTACTTGCAGCGACAAAAGATGGATTCGTATGGGATGCTATGTTCGCCAGCGCCATGCGGCAGGGCACATGATGATGATGATGATTGAATGATAATGATGATGATGATGATGATTGTCATCAGTTAAAGAGCGAGTCCATTAGTCAAAATGTTGAGCCGAACACGCACGCAAACAGTCGACATTCGATCGTTAGGGCTGTAAAGTGCACACACGCAATCTGTCACACGTACAATCAGTTAGTCAATCACTTACCTTTGTCTATCAGTCAATCGATCAGTCAGTGTGCACGCTTACAGGCAACTCTTTTGCTCCCCCCTCCCTCTGTGTGTGTGTGTGTGTGTGTTGTGTGTGTGTGTGTGTGTGTGTGTGTGTGTGTGTGTGTGTGTGTGTCTCTCATCTCTCTCTGTGTGTCTGTGTCTGTCTGCGTCTGTTTCTCTCTCTCTCTCTCTTTCTTTCTCTCTGTCTGTCTGTCTGTCTCTCGTTCTCTCTCTCTCTCTCTCCTTTTCTCTCTATGTGTCTTCCTCTCTCTTCCCCTTCCTCTCTCTCTCTCTCTGATAAACATACAGATGTTTCTGCACAATACAGAAAGTTTAAACAGTCTCATTAACCCCGTCTCAAGACCTGTGTGTTTGCCTGTCTATCTGTTGTCTTGTTGTCTGTCTGTCTGTTGCTGCTGCCTGCTGCCTGCCTGCTGCTGTCTATCTGTTCTCTCTGTTTCTATCTCTCTGTCTGTCTGCCTTCCTGTCTGTCTGTTTGCCTGTCTGTCCGTCTATCTGTTCTCTCTCTCTGTCTGTCTGCTTGTCTGTTTGCCTGTCTGCCCGTCTGTCTCTGTCTGTCTGTCTGCCTGCCTGCCTGCCTGCCCGTCTATCTGTCTGTTTGTGCTGTCTGTGTCTGTCCCGTCTGTCTCTGTCTGTCTGTCTGCCTGCCTGCCTGCCTGCCCGTCTATCTGTCTGTTTGTGCCTGTCTGTGTCTGTCTGTTTGTGTCTGTCTGTGTCTGTCTCTGACTCTCTCTCTCTCTCTCTCTCTATTATATATATATATATATGTGTGTGTGTGTGTGTGTGTATTATGTATATCTATATCTCCCCGTGTCTCCTGCTCTCTCCCTCCCCCCCCCTCTCTCTTGTCTATCTGTGTTATGTCTTCATCATTCTCGTCATTTAATGTTTTGTTATTGTTTACTGCAACCCTTTACCATCAATGTTAAACAGTAGTAGGTCGGAATTATTTTTAAAACTTGTTTTTATTCATTTTCAAATACATAGCATTTACAAACAATCGTCTTAAAATGTATGCAATGCATGATCAACAGATCTAACGAAATGTAAAAGGTCGGAAAAAAAAAAATAGATGATGGGGTGTCAGTTAGGCCTGTCTCACAACCTCATTCGACTGTCTGCAGGTCTGTCTCCTTCGACATGGAGGACATCCCCGGCAGCACAGACCACCTAGACACCATGGCCGACAGCGAGGTCACCGCCCACATGACCCCTGACCTCGGCCAAGGTCAAGGCGACAACGAGGAGGTCATCCGGATGGACCAGATCGGCACCATGACTTTGTCCGAGTTCCAGCAGCTGATCCACACCAACCTCTCCGACCCCAGGACGTCCGATGCCTTGCCGCACTCCGCGTCCTCGACCCCACGAGACTCTGTGGACTCTGGCAGCAGAGTTCCAGAGAGGAGGGCCAAGTCTGTAGATCCCCAGACGTCTTCCTGGAACCTGGTGCGGGACAAAGCTCGTTCCGTGTGCACCTCCTTGGCCTCACGCCTTTCCGGTAAAAAGCCCTCAGCAGGGGGAGGAGGAGGAGTTGGAGGAGGAGGGGGTGGAGGAGGTGGCTCTGGCACTATTCTGGCTCGCAGGACCCTTCCCAAGTCTCCCAACGCGGGGCAGAAGAATCCTCCTTCTGCTGCCTCGGTGGGGGCGGAGCGACCCAAAACGCCGTCGTTTATCAGTGCGGACAGACCCAAAACGCCTTCGTATGCAGGTGCAGATAGACCCAAAACGCCTTCGTATTCAGGTGCAGATAGACCCAAAACGCCTTCGTTTGTTGGTGCGGACAGACCTAAAAACCTTCGTATGCAGGTGTAGATAGACCCAAAACGCCTTCATTTATCAGTGCGGATAGACCCAAAACGCCTTCATCTGCAGGTACAGACAGACCCAAAACACCTTCATTTTTCGGTACAGACAGACCCAAAACGCCTTCATTTATCAGTGCGGTTAGACCCAAAACGCCTTCAACAGCAGGTACAGACAGACCCAAAACACCTTCATTTTCCGGTACAGATAGACCCAAAACGCCTTCATTTATCAGTGCGGACAGACCCAAAACGCCTTCATTTTATAGTGCAGACAGACCCAAAACACCTTCATCTGCAGGTGCAGACAGACCCAAAACGCCTTCATTTATCAATGCGGACAGACCCAAAACGCCATCTGCCAACACCTCAAACAGACCCAAGACTCCAGTTTCGGCTCGAAGATCAAAACCAGTCGACGCCGAGAGACCTAAGACTCCTGTGTTGGCCCAAAGAGCCAAGACCGTTTCATCCGTCAACACAGACAGACCCAAAACGCCTGTACTGCCTCACAGACCTAAAACCCCTTCGTCCGACAGACCCAAAACTCCAGTGTTACCCCACAGGCCCAAAACTCCCGTCACCTCGGCTTACGCTTACAGACCCAAAACCCCAACGGCTGGAGACGGCGAGCAGTCCAGACCCAAAACCCCCACCCCACGTCCTAAAACACCCACAGCAGTCGGTGTTCATTCCAGACGGACAACTTCTCCCACCCGTAGTTCCAGAAACGAATGACTTTGTGCAGGGTATCAGTCCTGCTGTTGCCAACAGTGTGACCCCTAGAGTCTACTCCAAGACTTCCAGGTCACAGGTTGGCAGAGACAAGGTGAATTCTCGTGTTGAAGACGGTTTCGTTGTCAACGCCGATAACGTGTCCTTGAAGTCTTGTGTGACGAACTCTTCGTTTATGTGCACCTCCACGGAGAGTTCAGACTACGAGCCAGCTAGAGGGCTGGGTATAGATCTGTATTCCCCATCGTCCATCGATAGTGACGAGTGTCTGAGCCTTGCAGGAGGTTCAGAAACGACAGAGGAGACCAAGAAGAAAACACAGGCTGTGTCCGTCAACGTCCAGAAAGACAGCTCCTGTTCCACGCCCCGCAGAATCCCCAAGTCCTCCTTCATCCCTCGTCCCAACACTCCCGCTTCTGCGGACGCTGTTGAGTCATCGGACGCCACGTTCGCGGACAGACCTGTCGGGACTCAAGTTCGACCTCGACCTTCCCCGCTCATGAAACGCTCGTCCATGGAACGTCAGTCGTCTTCTGACAGCAGGGACGGAGAGAGACGTGTCGTCACCCCAAGAACTCGCCCTCAGACTCCTTCAGCTCTAAGGTCCAACAACTCTTACGTCGACTTGTACCGGGCACAACGAGCACAGACTCCTGGACCGTACGTCGGTTTGTGTTCTTCTCCAGTCACGGAGAAGACTCCCAGATCCACCAACCCTCCTTCTGAAGAATCATTCCATAGACCCAAAGCTCAACATGAAAGAGAAGATTCACATGCAGCTGAAAACGACAAAAGAGAGATCCGTAAATCTCGAAGTTTGACTAATTTGCTGCAAGGAAACGAAGAGCTCTTCATGGACTTAAACAGGACTGGTCAGAATGGAAGTGGCAGTACAGCCACCACCCCTCGAACGTCGTCATCCAACTCGCGACGTAAACTGCCGAGACAAAAGGCCAGTGACGCAGACGCCGAAGTCCTTATAATTTCACGTAACAGTCAAGGTAAGCATAGCGTACATCTGCAGAGAAGACAAGGATTCCCAGCTTCCCCGGATCTCCGTAAACGACTTCAGCAGTCCGTGTCTTTTGAGGGAGAGCGAGCAAGAAGCAAGACTCCAGGACCTCGAGATGAGTTGAACTTCCAGCCACGGAGCATCATCAGAAAGCCTGGCCAGCCAGGTAAGACAGTGGCGGGTGTTCAGAACCGGACCGTCAGCAGGACGGAGGCTTGGGTGGATTCCACGCTTCACGACACAAAACGCCGACAGTCAGCCTCTGCCCTCAGACGACCTATGACCCCCAACTCCTTGTCCATCACGGAGAGCGAGCTTCTGTCACGCACCCTGGATGAAATCCGGGCAGCCCTCCCGTCCCCGTCCAAAGTGGTTCCTCCCGCAGACACGCACGACCTGGAGGTGCCACCGGAGGACCCGGAAATGTACAAGAAGATGGAGATGCTGTTTGAAAAGTATCGGGAAATGGAACTGAGAGCTTCAGTACGTAACGTTCCGGGGGGTAGTCACGACAGCTCCAGCGGAAGCGTCAGTAAATCTCCGAGTAGTCACGTGAGCAGCGGAGGTCAAGGTCATGGAGTGCAGAGCAGCTCGGTGTCGTCTCACATTTCATCTTCGGTGAAGCAAAGCATGGCGCTCAACCCCGTGTCGCTTTCCTCGGGCGTGTCGTCCGTTCATTCCTACGATTCGGACAGTTCTGTGGACGTCAGCGCTGATCGGTTCTCCAGGGACAGTTCTCCAGTCGTGGCAGCTTCCTTCGTCAGCAGGAACAGCAGTGACGGCGACCAAGCTTTCCCTGATCCTTACGCCACTGACGACACGGCCAGTAACTCCGTGACGCCCAGACCGGACGAGGATCCCACCCCGGTCGACGACATCATCAACATGGACGCGGAAGCCATCGCTAAGAACCCCTCAGCGCTGGTGTCGAAAATCAAAGAGATTCTTCAGGTCAGACCCCGCAAGGACAAAAGCGGGACACGAACTCGAATACCCGCGCCGCGATCTCATATCCCGGCACCTACCCCAGTACCTCAAAGAAACCGCAGCCCCATCAGGGAATGTTCAGAGTTCCAGAACACGGCGGTGGACTTTCTCCGTAAAGCGTCAGTCCTCAACGGCTGTGACCAATCCACAGACAGTGACACCAGCAGTGATGGCGAGACGTTCGAGAGGCCAGGGGTTAACATGACCAAAGGCAGGTCTCTGTGGGCCAGAGCCCGCGCTCGCTTGTTCGGTAAGAAACGGTTAACTACGAGAACTGTCAGTGACGATCTGTCTTCCACTCAGGACGACCAGGTGTCCACTACCGCCTCCTCGGCCTCCTCCGCGTGGCAGTGGGCGGAGGACGAAGAGTTTGTGTGATAAAACATTCCTGTTTGGTGTTGTTATACAAGTTGGGTGAAGGAAAACAACAAACAAACAAAACTTGAAACGAAACAAAGCCCCAACAACTGTGTTTACAGCTTTTAAATGAAAACGGAACACTGAAGCATTTCAGGACAGTGTTTTGCTGCGTCCAGTCTCTCCCATTTATCTTGATATTCACTTCTTACAGTGTTGATGGTGTGTGGGTTCTCACAACTTTTGGTGTGGTAAATAATTATTGTGAGAGAGAGAGAGAGAGAGAGAGAGAGAAAGAGAGAGAGAGAGAGAGAGGAGGGAGAGAGAGAGGGGGGAGAGAGATAGAGACAGAGAGAGACACACACACAGAAAGAGAGAGAGAGAGAGAGGGAGAGACAGAGAGAGAGGAAAGGAGGGAGAGAGAGATGAGAGAGAGATGAGAGAGAGAGGGAGAGAGAGAGGAGGGAGAGAGAGAAGAGAGAGAGGGAGAGAGAGAGAGAAGAACGGTGTGTGTGTGTGTGTGTGTGTGTGTGTGTGTGTGTGTGTGTGTGTGTGTGTTGTATACGAAAACAGCTTCGTTATTGTGTAACACCATAGTGTGTGTGTGTGTGTGTGTGTGTGTGTGTGTGTGTGTGTGTGTGTGTGTGTGTGTGTGTGTGTGTGTAGGCTTTAATATGTATACCGTAAAAGCTTTGCTATGGTGTAGAATAATAGCAGCGTCCTCGCGTGTGTGTATGCACGCACGTCAAATATGTGTATCACACAAAAGCTTAACAGTGGTACGTGTGAAAACCACAGCGTATGTGTATGTGTATGTGTATGTGTATGTGTATGTGTATGTGTGTGTGTGTATGTGTATGTTCCTGCGCGCGCGCGCGTGCGTGCGTGTGTGTGTTTCTATGTGTGTCAGTGAGTTAGCGCGTGTATCACAAAAGTGTGATTATAATTATTGTGTATCATAATTGCGAGTGCATAACTATTATACCAGTGAGCGCAGTAGGAATAACAGACCTCATAAATGAAGACCAGTTTCTTTTGATCTCCTTCCCCCACTGACCAAGGCTGTATGTTTTGTGTGCGCTATATTTTATCACAAATTTGATCTCCTCTGTAAAAATACTTTGTCTGCAAGCTGTATCGGTGATATTAATTTCATGGTTTGCTTTTTGTACAGGCCACCCTCACCCCTAACCTCCACCCTGTGTGTGTGTGTGTGTGTGTGTGTGTGTGTGTGTGTGTGTGTGTGTGGTGTGTGTGTGTTTGTATGTCATGTTGTGTGTGTGTCTCTGTGTGTGTGTATGTCATGTGTGTGTCTGTGTCTGTGTCTGTCAAAACAGCTTGGCTGTGGTGTGAAACCAAAATGTGTGTGTGTGTGTGTGTGTGTGTGAGTGTGTGTGTGTGT
>JAPXFY010000025.1:8552931-8555431 GCA_030674185.1 Monoplex corrugatus | reverse complement strand
ATTTATTTTTTTGTCATTGTTTTTTGTTGTTGTTGTTTTTTTGTGTGTGTGTGTTTGTGTGGGTGAATGACAAACTGACGGAGTAAATGAACTGGTGTGTATTTATTATATTTTGTCATGTTTTATTGAATGACAAATTGGCCGAATAAGTAAACTGTTGTGTATTTATTTATTTTTTGGGTCATTGTTTTATTTGTCAGTGAATGATAAACTGACCGAATAAGTGAACTGTTGTGTATTTATTTATTTTTTGGGTCATTGTTTTATTTGTCAGTGAATGATAAACTGACCGAATAAGTGAACTGTTGTGTATTTATTTATTTTTTGGGTCATTGTTTTATTTGTCAGTGAATGATAAACTGACCGAATAAGTGAACTGTTGTGTATTTATTTATTTTTTGGGTCATTGTTTTATTGTCAGTGAATGATAAACTGACCGAATAAGTTTGTCATTGTTTCATTTTAAGTGATTTGACAAACTGACCAAATAAGTGAACTGATGTGTATTCATTTATTTGTTTGTTGTTTGCTTGTTTGTTTATCGTTTTCTCTTGTACTGTATCCTTTAAGTGCTAGGTTGATTCTCATGCCTGCCAGCTTGTCGTGTGTCGTGACCTAGCATCACAAAGTTATTTCATTCCACAAAGGCTTGTCTGTGATCTTCCTGCTCGCCATGTTTTTCTCCGTGATGATACGCTCGAGATTGGATTAAAAATATATAAAAAAAAATGTGCATAATAAAAATCTGATGTGAAAAACAAAAAATGTATGTGTGTTGTGGTGTGTGTGTGTGTGTTGTGTGTGTGTGTGTGTGTGTGTGTGTTGTGTGTGTGTGTGTGTGTGTGTGTGTGTGTGTCGTGTGTATGTGTGTTTGTGTGTGTGTGTTTGTGTGTGTGTGTGTGTGGT
Organism: Monoplex corrugatus; assembly: GCA_030674185.1. Taxonomy (NCBI): domain Eukaryota; kingdom Metazoa; phylum Mollusca; class Gastropoda; order Littorinimorpha; family Ranellidae; genus Monoplex; species Monoplex corrugatus. The sequence goes on along the minus strand of JAPXFY010000025.1, from coordinate 8,554,525 downwards.
GTGGTGTGTGTGTGTGTGTGTGTGTGTTTGTGTGTGTGGTGTTGTGTGTTGTGTGTGTGTGGGTGTGTGTGTGTGTTGTGTGTGTGTGTGTGTGTGTGTGATGTGTGTGTGGTGTGTGTGTGTCCGAGTGTATGTGTGTTTGTGTGTGTGTTTGGGTGTATGTTTTGGGTGTTCGTGTGTGTGTTGTGTGTTTGTGTGTGTGTGTGTGTGTGTGTGTGTGTTTGGGGTGTGTGTGTGTGTGTGTATGTGTGTGTTGTGTGTGTGGTGTTTGTGTTTGTGTGTGTTGGTGGTGTGTCGTGTGTGTGTGTGTGTGTGTGTTGTGTGTTTGTGTGTGTGTGTGTGTGTGTTGTGTTGTGTGTGTGTGTGTGTGTGTTGTGTGTGTGTGTTGTGTTTTGTGTGTGTGTGATGTGTGTGTGTGTGTGTGTGTCGTGTGTATGTGTGTTTGTGTGTGTGTTTGGGTGTATGGTTTGGGTGTTCGTGTGTGTGTAGTGTGTTGTGTGTGTGTGTGTGTGTGTGTGTGTGTGTGTGTGTGTGTGTGTGTGGTGTGTGTGTGTGTTGTGTGTGTGACGAGGATAATCATATTGGTAATAATATGAACAGTAATAATGATAATAATAATGATAATAATAATAATAATAAAAGAAGTAAGAATGAAGAAGAAGAAGAATGCATAATAATGATACTTCTAGTACCACCACCACCACCACCACCACCACTACCACTACTACTATTATTAATAGTAAAATGAGAATAATAATGACAATAATAATGATGACAATGAGAATAATAACAATAATATAATGATAGTGAAAAAAATATTACAACTTAAGAAAAATAAGAATAATGATACTGCTTTTGCTGCTGCTGCTGCTGATACTATACTACTACTTATCATTGTTATTATTATTGTTATTATTATCATTATTACTAACATCATCATGATTTTCTCCTTCTTCTTCTTCTATCAGTATTATTATTATCATCATTATTATTACTACTACTATTATCATCATCATAATCATCATTATCATCATCATCATCGTCATTATTATTATTATTATTATTATTACTTATTATTTATTATTATTTTTATTATTATTATATCATTCTATTATTATTATCATTATCACGGATAGTCCGCAATTTTGGTGCTTGTTAATTCTGAAAAGATCAGATTGTAAAAATGATCTTGCAATGGATCAAACACACGTGACGCTTCACGTCATAGGTCAGTGGTGTCGTCCTTGTGTCCATCGTCGTCTGGACATACAGCCCTAACTACATACAGCCCTAACTACATACAGCACTAACTACATACAGCCCTAACTACATACAGCCTAACTACATACAGACATCATAACTAATATACAGCCCTAAACTACATACAGCATAACTACATACAGCATAACTACATACAGCCCTAACTACATACAGTCATAACTACATACAGCCCTAACTACATACAGCATAACTACATACAGCCCTAACTACATACAGTCATAACTACATACAGTCATAACTATATACAGCCCTAACTACATACAGCCCTAACTACATACAGCACTAACTACATACAGCCTAACTACATACAGCC
>JAPXFY010000025.1:8530431-8545431 GCA_030674185.1 Monoplex corrugatus | reverse complement strand
AAACATAGACAATTCTCCAATTGAAAAAAAAATTAAGTACACATACACATATCAATGCATTCGCGCATAATCTAAGGAGACGCCATGGTACTGACCACTCCGTCAATTTATCACACAGGATTTTAACACACTAAGGACATAAATATATAAAAACGGATATAAATTACCTAAATGCTTACGATATCTCATTTCCTCGAGCCAAATATGACGTAATACACGTACCAATATCAATCTTAGAAAAAGTACCTAAACTTTTCGAACACATACGGGTGAATGGACCAGAAAGTCAGAAATGATAGAAGAAATGACAGAAGTAAGGACAAGGCAAACAACAGAATGACGAAAGAGGAAATTCCTACAGTGAAATTTCAGTAGTGGGTTTACTATTTATATGAAGAGCCCACGGCGTCCCCACGGGGGACTTTCAACTTAAAAATTACGGTCTCATCATCATCAGGTGCCTTGCCACATGGCGTTGGCGACAGGGCCCTCCATCTGTTTCTATCTTGTTGTCTCAAGCATCCTCTCACCCTCTTTGTCTTCACCACTCCGCAAGTCCGTCCAGTTCCTCTCCCTGGGCATGCGACTGAAGAGTGAGCGACGATGAAGAGCAAAAACAGAACGCACGAGACAGCTGCAAGGCCACACGTAAAGCCTTTGTTCCTCCCTCTCCCACCCCTTAAACTGAAGTATCCTGTTATTGATACATACAGGTAGTCTTTCGAGACGGTAACATTATTGGCCCTACACTATGAGCCAAGAGGTGATAATCTATGTATGGGGAAAAAGGTCTTAGGAAGAGAGATAACACTTGACTCCGCACCTATCACCAATTGCAAAAACTTAACTCTTTGACCTCCCCTATCACAGTCTGTAGGTAAGTTTTTCAAGATTAATTTTGCCTCTATATATTATATTTATATTATCGTTATATTTATATATATATATATCTCTTTGTGTCTGTCTGTCTCTCTGCCTGAAGAAGCTGATGGATAGGGTAGGAGTCAAAGGTTAATTTCTGCAGTTGTGATAGGGTGCGGTTTCAAAGGTTTAAAGCTGGGCCCTCAACGTCGAATGCCCCTGTATTAAACGGATGCCATGGTAAGACAAACTCAATCTGACACACACACACACACACACACACACACACACACACACACACGCACACCACCACCACACCACACACACACACACAACACACACGCACACACACACAAACACACACGCGCGCTACATCGTCTAATATCACTTTATGTGAAAAGACGTTAAATCAAGCAACGAACGAACACACACACACTACATGTAAAGGGAGAGAAACCTGCAGAGCAACTGGAGGAAGTCGAAGAGGTGTAAGGACAATTGAGACAATGACAAGTTAAGAGGGAAGAGAAACCAACCAACAGACAGCCGTTTTTCTCTTAGCTTTTCATGGAAAATATTTATTTCGTACTTTTCATAAGGTCAAATCTGGTTTTTCCTTTCATCGCACTTTGGAATTTCGATATGGTACATAGGAAAATAAACACAAACAAACAAAGAAATGAACGAAAAAAATATATGTATACATGTGTGTGTGTGTGTGTGTGTGTGTGTGTGTGTGTGTGCTGTGCGTGGTGTGTGTGTGTGTGTGTGTGTGTGTGTTGTGTGATGTGTGTGTGTGTGTGTGTAGAGAGAGAGAGGGGGGGGGCAGAAGAAAGAAAGAGAGCGAGAGAGACCGACAACAGGCGCAGAGAGAGAGGAGAGAGAGAGAGAGGCAGACAGACTGAGAGGCGCAGAGAGAGAGAGAGAGATAGAGAGAGAGAGACAGACAGACAGACAGACAGACACAGACACAGACACAGACAGACAGACAGACGGACAGACAGAAACAGACAGACAGACAAACAGACAAACGACAGAGACAGAGAGAGACAGAGAGAGACAGAGAGGAGACAAGACAGAAACAAGCAGAGAAGAACGGAAAGAACGAGAAAAACACACACATGGTGTAAGGGAGAGAAGCCAGGAAATTAGTTTCTGGGCCTTGAAGGCCTGATACTATAAATAGATCTTTTACGCTTTCGTTCTTTGTTTCTTAAATTTTCATTGTCAGAGGGTTTGCCTTCAGCTCCTTTGTACAGTTTAAAATAACTGACAGTTTCTTTGTTGTCAACATACTGATGGTGTAAAATGACGTTCTATGGTGAAAATAACAACTCATAAGTATTGTCGGTCTCATCTTAGGGTTTCTCATGAGGCTTTGCAAAATGTACGGGAATGTTTTAATTTAAAAAAAAAATTTTTCTTCATGGTCAAAACTTGTTTGTCTCCCACTCCCGTTGTATTTAATCAAAATAGCTGATGTCTGTTTGTTGTCAATGTGTTGATGGCATAAAATAACATCCAGCAATGAAAGAAGAAAATAATTACCGTTTTAAGTCTCGATTGGACTTTCTTTTAGGGGGGTTCGGGTTTTCCATGAAGCCTGTAAAACGTACCAAAATTTTTCTTGACTAAGAAAACAGTTTGCCTTCGACTCCCTTTGTATATATTCAAAATCACTGTGTTGCTCAATTATCAACAAACTGATCGTATAGATCAACCTCTGTGGCGAGACTAAATAAATTAGCAGCTAAAGTCTTTTTTTTCGTTCTGTTTTGTTTTTGCGTTTCCTATGAGACTTTGCAAATTGTTCTGGGAATTTTCCGATTATCAAGAAGTTTCTTTCACACTCGTTGTATATATTCAAAATAACGGCTTTTTAATATTTTTTAATTTTTTTTAAGACTTATAATGATGGTGTGAAAATGACATTCTGCAAGTAAAATAATTTAGCGTTATAAGTCTTTCTTGGTTTGGGGTTTCCCATGATGCCTTGCAACCTGTATTAAAAGCTCTTAGCCGGAAGGGGTAGTTACAGTCGAAAGCAAGTCGCCAGACGAAACGGTACATTGAGACCAGACACAGCGTGAAATACGTGCATCGCCATTGAAAAGTTTTTGTGTAATATTGGAACACCTGTCTAAAGATCGATTTCAGTTACGGCATCTCAGTCAGGTTAGTATTAAACTCAATAATAGATTGATTTTGTGGTTGACTTTTTTTTTATATTTTTTATTATACATTGTTGTTGTTGTTGTTTTTTGTAATAGCAGGTGATCGTTGTTTTTCTCTGAAAATGCCCATTGTAGTGATTTAGTCGTGGCCGAACTACCCGTAGGCCTAAGAACAATGGAGAATGTTCCTTAACCCTTAGACTCTCCCCCACCCTGTCCACCGACCACAGAAACTTAAGCCTTTGATTACCTTACCTGCGGGAAGCTGGAGGATAGGGTGAGGGAATCAAAGGGTTAAGTTTTTGTTTTGCTAGCACGGTTGACAATGCATTGTGCTGGTGGACAGGGTGCGGGAGTCAAAGGGTTTTAACATAGATTCATTCACCGGTCTGTTGGGAGTTTCGCCGTTTTACAAAACTGACCGGCCTCAGTCGTGTATTGTTCGAATTGGTTAGTTTAGATGTACGTATGTATACACGACAAGAGATTACGGGGAAGGAAGGTAGAGGCCGGGGGTTGTTTGATATGTTTCATTTGGTTTATTTTTGTTTGTTGTTTTTGTTGTTTGTTGTTATTTTTATTCACTGTTTCAGATTTTGGTTTAAAATAGATAGCCTACGATTATGGGGAAGGAAGTTATTTCTTTGGTTTATTGTTGTGGTGTTGTTATTTTGTTGTTATTTTCACTGTTTCAGATTTTGATTTAAAATAGGCCTAGGTACAATTATGGGGAAAGGGGGGGGGGGATATTTTTGGTTTATTGTTGTTCTTGTTGTTGCTGTTGCTGTTGTTGTCTTTGTTTTCTCTGTTTTAGATGTTGATTTGAAATAGATACGATTACGGGGAAGGTGGAAATTATTTCTTTAGTTTATTGCTGTTGTTGTTGTCATTGTTTTCACTGTTTCTTATTTTGATTTAAAATAGGTATACGTATTTGTGGACGGTGTGTCGATATTGAAAACTGGACAGTCTTTCATAGGCCTCTATGGTTAAACGTTTTGTTTTTCGAAGATCAGCCATTTCATGGTATCGTAGGACTTTGAGAATCAGTAAGGCATTACTTTGGTTTGTCTGATTATGGCTGGACTTTGAAAATCAGTCATAGTACCAACCAACTAACGCGTAAAGATAAAGAAAAATTCAGTCCTGTGTGACATGGTATGGTAGGACTTTGAGAATCAGTCAGCCATTGTTTTTGGTTTGTCTGAATGTAGCTGGACTTTGAAAATCAGTCAAAACACCAGCCAGTTAACGCGCAATATATGGTCGACTATCGTGGTCGATAAAGTCTAACCTAGCGCTTTATTTAGTTGTGTACCCTCATGTGGGATCTCAGGCCAAAGTCTGATACATACAGGCGGCCGCATACTGGACACTCAGTGCAACGCTCTGCAGTAAAGAAAAAGAAAAATTCAGTTTGTGTGATATGGTATAGCAGGACTTTGAGCATCGATCAGTCAATATTTTGGTGTTTTGTCTGTCTGTTTTGAAAATCAGTCAGTCAGTATTTTGGTTGGTTTGTCTGTCTGTTTTTCCTCTAAACTGTGTCGTGAACAGACTGATCGGCGTGAATGTTAAAAATCAACCTCGGTGTTCATATTCTTCTTCAGAGATATTTCCGAGTGCCAGAGAAGTTAACAGCGAGAAGTTGGAACTGCCAACAGACAGCGGTTTGATTTGTTCAATTACCTGGAAACATTTTGCTTGTGCTTGCTGTTTGATCATCGACATGGGTCGACGTGTGAGATTTTCATTCTCGTTCTCCTCCATGGGAGTCGAATCGGTAAGTGGTTTTTGTCCAGTTTTTCTGTATTGATTCCTTCTTTCTTTTCTTTTCTTTTCTTTCTTTTTCTTTCTTTCTTTCCTCTTTTCTTCTTTCTTTCTTTTATTTCTTGTTTCTTACTTTCCTTCTTTTTTCTTTTCTATTTCTTTCTTTCTTTTCTTTTTTCTTTCTTTCTTTTCATTCATTCATTCATTCATTCTTTCTTTCTTTCATTCTTTCTTTCCTTTCGTTTCTTTCTTTCTTTGACTCATGTACCTTTTCCCATTATTTATTTGTTTGTTTTTGTAGTTTTTTCCTTCTTTTTCTTCCTTCCTTCCTTTCTGTATCGTATGTAGTTTTATTTCTGTTATTCATTTTTGTGCTTTTTTGCCTCTTGACGAGAGAGTCAATCGTTGCCCATCCACCCACTCATCTCCCCCCCCCCTCCCTGTCTTTTTTTATATTTTATTTCCTTATCCTTTAACTTTTCTTTCTTCTTTAATTGCACGCTTACTTGTTTGCTTGTTTGCTCGTGTGTTCGTTCGTTCGTTTTTTAGCCTCAGGTTTGAATCGTAAGTCAGACTATCGGATCTTGTTCAGAGCACAAATGTATGCAGGGGGGGGGGGGGGGGTCAGTTCTCACCCTTTTGCCCAATTCAACAACAACTTGGACAGTTCGGACTTTGCATAATTTCCGCTTGCGTGCTGCGTGTCTGTCTTTATGTTTGAGTGTCTGTCCGTCTGTCTGGAGTGATTGTTAATCTCAGGTTATCGGCCTTTACAAACTGAGGAAGCCAAGACACTGGTAATCAAATTCCTCTGCGCGTCTATCAGTCTCTGATTAATAGTCAAGGATTATATAGAGTTGTGTAGCCAAGATACCGGTAATCAAATTCCTCTGCGCGTCTATCAGTCTCTGATTAATAGTCAAGGATTATATGGAGTTGTGTAGCCAAGATACCGGTAATCAAATTCCTCTGCGCGTCTATCAGTCTCTGATTAATAGTCAAGGATTATATGGAGTTGTGTAGCCAAGATACCGGTAATCAAATTCCTCTGCGCGTTTATCAGTCTCTGATTAATAGTCAAGGATTATATAGAGTTGTGTAGCCAAGATACCGGTAATCAAATTCCTCTGCGCGTTTATCAGTCTCTGATTAATAGTCAAGGATTATATAGAGTTGTGTAGCCAAGATACCGGTAATCAAATTCCTCTGCGCGTCTATCAGTCTCTGATTAATAGTCAAGGATTATATAGAGTTGTGTAGCCAAGATACCGGTAATCAAATTCCTCTGCGCGTTTATCAGTCTCTGATTAAAAATCTAAGATTATATAGAGTTATGTGTACACAGCCCTGAAAATCTTGTAGAGTCGCTGATTATAATCAAGGTTTCCGTCTGTTGTATGTGTACAGGCTGTTGACCCACGTATCTACTGTATCTATACTGGTTCTTATCATCTTGGTAACCATACACTTTGCTGTTGTTGTTGGTTGTTTTTTTGAGTTTAACGTCCGAACCCACATAAACTTTTGACTCCCACACCCTATTCACCAACTGCAAAAACTTAACCCTCTGACTCTCTCACCCTATCCACCAGCTTCCTGCAGGAAGATGGTGGTTAGGGTTAGGGAGTCAAAGGGTTCAGTTTTTGCTTTGCTAGCACAGTTGACACTGCAGGATGCTGGTGGACAGGGTGAGGGAGTCAAAGGGTTAATAATCAGGGATTGTATCTGATGTATGTTTTTGCTTTGCTGGCACAGTTGACAATGCAGGATGCTGGTGGACAGGGTGAGGGAGTCAAAGGGTTAAGTTTTTACTTTGCTAGTATGGTTCACACTGCAGGATGCTGGTGGACAGGGTGAGGGAGTCAAAGGGTTAAAATAATCAGGGATTGTATCTGTTGTATGCACACAGGCCCTGAACACCTTACAGAGTCGCTGGTTATAATCCAGGAATGTATCTCTTGTATGTGTACAAGTTCTTAACATCATATTGAGTCACTGATTATAATGATGTGGTTTCTCAGAAGAATGTTGAGAGTTCCATGGACAGCAAAGAAAACAAACGAGACAGTCTTGATGGAGGCAGACACAAGTAGATCACTCATAAGGAAGATTAGGAAAAGACAGGCAACATTTATAGGCCATTTTATGAGGAAGGGGGATTTGGAGCACCTGGTCACAACGGGAAAGCTGGAGGGAAAGAGAGCACCAGGTAGACCCAGGGAGAGAATGCTGGACGGACTTGCAGAGTGGCTGGGGATGAGGAGGGTGAGGGAGATGCTGGGGGCAACGAGAGATAGAGATAGTTGGAAGTCCATGATCGCCAACGCCATGCGGCAGGGCACCTGATGATGATGATGATGATTATAACCAAGGACTCTGTTTACTGTATCCATACTGATTCTTAACATCTTGGTAACCATACACTTTGCTGTTGTTGTTGCTGTTGTTTGGAGTTTATAGTCCGCACCCACATAAGCGATAGGGCAGACAGATAATCTTACCCGCAACCAGAGTAATACAGACAAATAGAGACGGCAATCCAACTTGCAAACAGTCAACTGTACGATGCACACTTTGCTTTTTGGTTCAGTTTTTACTTCGACGAAGAGACGATAGAAATCAGAGGAACAAGGCAGAAACAAAGATAGTGAGAGAAAAGAGGACATTTCTAGCAGAGAATTTCCAGTTTTGATTTGGTTTGGTTTAGTTTTTACGTCGAGTCCCACCTCAGGTGATGTGGCTGACGGGGATAACTATCCCAGAGAAGTGGGGGAAGGGGGACTTATCTAATCCTATACTGACACCACCAGAAAAACAACGATGTTAAGATGGGACAGTGAGAAGGCCAGTTTTAACTCTTTGACTCCTGCATCCTATCCACCAACTGCAAAAACTTAAGCCTCTAACTCCCTCACCCTATCCACCAGCTTCAGGAAGCTGGTGGATAGGGTGAGGGAGTCAAATGCTTACGTTTTTGCTTTGCTAACATGGCTGACAACACAGGAAGCTGGTGGACAAGGTGCAGGAGTCAAAGGGTTAATGTAGCACACCCCGGGGATTCAAACCCACAACCATTAGCATGTGAATCCGACGCTCAGTCCCACTGAGCTACTGGGGCCCGCGAGACAGCAAGCGCATACGTACCCCTTGTGTGTGAAATACCCCTTGTGTGTGACACCCTGATAACGATAAGAAAGTAAATATACGGGGGACCCTTTGTCATCTCGCCAAGCAAACAGATGGTGAGGGGACGCAAGCGCTGTCATTGTCATCTTCCAGGAAAACAACACGGGTTGGGGTCTGTAGTATTGGTAGGCTACATGTCGAAATAGGGCTGTAAACCAATTACCTGCGAGTTGTTTATAGCCGAGTGAAGTAGCTGAGTGCTGAAGGGCAAATGTTGTTGGCCAACAAAAGACAGCAGCCGGCGAGTAGCATTTCATTGAAGTACTTGAAGTGCTGGAGAACAATATCATAGCTTCAGGCTGCTGGTTTTATTGCTAGTACTCGTCTGTATAGTGGATGGACTTTTAAACTTCAAGCCAACGAACGTACCTCTTCAGTTCTGACACTTGAATGCAAACGTTTAACTTCCGCCAAGACATCTTCGTTCTGAAGAGTTAGGCCTACTCGATTGTTCAGAGACTTGAATGCAAATGTTGACTTCTACCAAGGTAGCTTCATTCTCGAGTGTTACTCGATTGTTCTGACACTTGAATGTAAATGTTGACTTCTACCAAGGTAGCTTCATTCTCGAGAGTTACTCGACTGTTCTGAGACTTGAATGCAAGCGTTAAACATCCACCAAGATATCTTCATTCTTAGGAGACTTACTAGATTGTTCGCAACAGCATCAGTCAGTGTTTGATTGTACGCAACAGCGTCAGTGTGTGTTTCTCTCTCACTTACTCCTTGTGGTGACTTGATTATCAACCGCAGTTTGGTTACTGTGTAAGGGAGACTTTCAAGCGCGGAATACTGAATTCGAATCGACGCTGAAACAAATTGTGGACTGCCATCAAAGTTTTGAATTTTCTTTGCGAAGACTTCGTTGTGCTTGTGACTTGTTTTTTGTCGTCAGCATGGGTCGACGAGTGAGATTTTCGTTTTCGTACGTCTCCACGGGTGTGCAATGCGTAAGTTGTTCATACAGTTTCGTTTTGAATATGTTCTTTCTTCTTTTGACTGAGGCATTGTTTAAGTTACAAAAATTGTATCCTTCAACTAACCTTACTGACTAAGTAATTAGTTACATATTTGTTGTTTATGTTCTTACACATGTTTATTCAGATCTGTTTGATAAGGACAGAAAGGGTGTGTGTGGGGGGGTGTACTTGCAGTGACATGAGATAGGTTCGTCTGGATGGCCATGATCGCCAACGCCATGCGGCAAGGCACACGATGATGATGATGGTGGTATATTTTACTAGGGAATCTCAGAAACTGACCGTTTCAAAGTTTTATTTCGAAAACTCAAGAAACGAATATGTATACGCGTACAATGCATTTGACAATGATGCAATTCAAAAACACCCGAATCGGATATAATAACTTTATTTTTATACGTGTAGAATTCATTTCATAATTAATTCTAAAGCGCGCAGTAAGTGGTATCGGCTAATAATGTATTTGCAGATTTTATACAGATTTATGCAGCGAGGAATTTTCTTAACGAAAAATATTTTTGTACTAAGTTAAGCGCCGATTTGCTGACGTAGTGTTGAACACTGTTGGTCTAATGAACTATGGTCACACAGAAGGCCTAATGTTTTCAAAATGATAGAGTCTACGTTGTTTCAGTATTACCTGAGTGCTCAGTTGTCTTATCTCCTGTTGGCAAATTGTAATAGATTATTTCACGTGTTTGCTTTTTCTGTATCTCTGTCTGTCTCGCCCTCTGTCTGTCTGTCTGTCGGTCGGCCTCTCTCTCTCTCTCTCTCCATCTTTCTCTCTGTCTCTCTTTCTCTCTCTCTCTTTCTCACTCTCCTCTCTCTTCTCTCTGTCTCTCTCTTCTCTCTTTCTCTCTCACCTCTCTCGCTCCTCCCTCTCTCCTCTCATCTCTTTCTCCCCCTTCTCCCTCTCCTCTCTCTCTCCCTCTCTCTCTTTTTCTCTCTCCGTCTCTCCTCTCCCTCTGTTTCAGCTCCGTGTCTGCTTGGTTCTTTTGTTTGATTGACTGATTGATTATTTCTGATTGATCGATGAATTGATAGAAGGACTGACGAACGTATGTGTACGAGAGCTGGTAGTAGGACACTATATTCGTGTCCAGTGCAGTTCTAATTGATTGATTTGTTGATTGATCAATGATTGATTGGATTCCATTGGATTGATTCATTCATTGATTTGATTTGATCTGATGGAGAAATATGACAGTTGGTGAGACACGAATTCATGTCCATTGCAGTTCTAAATTGACAGACTGACTGAGATTGACTGACTGACTGACTGTTTGACTGATTGATTGATTGATCGATTGATTGACTGATTGTCTGACTGACTGACTGTTTGACTGATTGTTTGACTGACCGACCGATTGACTGACTGACTGACTGACTGACCGACTGACTGACTGGCTGACTGACTGGCTGACTGACTGACTGACTAACGGATTTATTGAGTTTCAGTTTCACAGTTCAGGATTGATTGATTGATTGACTGATTGACTTACTGACTGACTGACTAGTTGACTTATTGATTGATTGGGTGGTTGACAGGTGCGAGAGCTGGGAGACAGTGTACGTGTCCAGAACAGATCCCTGTGGTCAAGGTCGGAGAGGGCAAGTACCGCATTGGGGACTCGAAATCGCTATCTGTCAGGGTGAGTGTGCCTGCGTGCCTGTTTGTCTATCTGTCTGTCTGTCTGTCTGTCTGTCCGTACATCTCTCTCTCAGCCTTGTCTGTCTGTCTGTCTGTCCGTACATCTCTCTCTCAGCTCTTGTCTTCTGTCCGTACATCTCCTCTCTCAGCCTCTTGTCTGTCTGTCTGTTTGCTGTGCCTGTTTGTCCGTAACAATGTATATACATGTATATATATATACGTATCTTGCCTATCTTGTTTGTCTGCCTGTCTGTGTGCTCTGCCTGCCTGTCTGTCTGTCTGTCTGTCTCTGTCTCTCTCTGTGTCCCCCTTCTCTCCCTTGCCTGCCTACCTGTCTGTCTGTCTGTCTGTCTCTCTCTTTGTTCTGTCTCTCTCTGTGTCCCCTTCTCTCCCTTGCCTGCCTGTCTGTCTGCTCTGCTCTGCTTGTCTATCCGTAGGTCTCTCACTCAGTGTCTTGTCTGTCTGTCTGTTCTACCTGTCTGTCCCTCCCTCTCTCTCTCTCTCTCCTCTCTTCGCCTGTCTGTTTGTCTGCTTGTCGGTCCATGCATTTCTCTCTCTTTTGCGTGTCTGTTTGTCTGTCCGTAATCTCTCTCTGTCTCTGTCTCTGTCTGTCTCTGTCTGTCTCTCTCTTTGTCTCTGTCTCTCTCTCTGTCTCTGTCTCTCTGTCTCTCTCTCTGTGTCTTTGTCTCTCTGTCTGTCTTTGTCTCTCTCTGTGTCTCTCTGTCGTCTCTGTCTCTCTGTCTCCGTCTCTCTCTCTGTCTATCTGTCTCTCTGTCTCTTTCTCTCTCTCTGTCTGTCTTTGTCTCTCTCTCTCTCTGTCTCTCTCTCTCTGTCTCTGTCTCTCTTTCTCTCTCTGTCTCTCGCTGTCTCTGTCTCTCTCTGTCTTTGTCTGTCTGTCTGTCTGTCTGTCTCTCTCTCTCTGTCTCTCTTGTCTGTCTCTCTGCCTGCTGTGCCTGTCTGTTCGTACATATCTCTCTCTGTCCCCCCCTCTCTCCCTCCACCTTCCCTCCTTCCCCATGCCTAGACAGTTACTGTAACAACAGAGGTAAAAACATTTATTGTTGTTGTTATTATTATTATTCCCACCATCATCGTCATTAGCAGTAATAGTAGTAGTAAAAGTTGTAATGGCAATATTATGATTATTATTTTCAAAATGAATATCAATATTTACCTATTGTTGTTATCATTGGGTGTTTGTGATGTGTGTGTGTGTGTGTGTGTGTGTGTGTGTGTGTGTGTGTGGTGTGTGTGTGTGTGCGTGCGTGCATGCATATGTGCGTGTGTCTGTGCGTGTGTGTGTATGTGAGCGTGTGCATGTCTGTGTGTGTTTGTGTATGTGATGTTGTTGTGTGTGTGTGTGTGTGTGTGTGTGTGTGTGTGTGTGTGTGTGTGTGTGTGTGTGTGCAGATGTTACGTACCACGTGATGGTGCGTGTCGGAGGAGGATGGGACACGTTGGAGAATTACCTGGACAAACATGATCCTTGTCGTTGTTTTTACAAAGGTGGTCTGTTGGCTGGCTGTGCTGCTGGCTGTCTGTCTTCTCTGTCTATCTGGCCGTCCGTCCGTCTGTCTGTCCCGTCCATCTGTTTGTCTGATCTGTCCGTCGGTCGGTCTGTCTGTGTTTGTCTGTTCAGTCTGCCTGCCTGTGTGCTGCAGTGTCTGTCTGTCTCTGTGTCTGTCTGTCTGTCCATCAGTCTATCCATCTGTTTGTTTGTCTGTCTCTGTGTCTGTGTGTTTGTCTGTCTCTATTTGTCGGTCCGTCTGTCTGTCTGTCTGTCTGTCTGTGTGTCTTACTTTTGGAAACTTCTTAAGTCTGAACGCTGCAATACCTGCGCCCATTTAAACTGTAAACAATGAATCGTTTTCAAAGATTCTGCCTTGTAATTTTGCTTCCGGTCAGTTTTTAATCTCATGTTTAAAGATACTGACTGTGGCTGTTTTTAAACAAAAAAAGTCTTTAACTACACCGCTACACAAATTATTTTACGATATGCTTGCTGAACTTGATAATGAAGGCAATCGTGTGATATATTTGAGTCCATTGCTGGTCAAATAAAATTTGTAAGGGGAAAAAAAAACTTTCAGCCAAGATTTATCAGCTATTAAACCTTCGGAGCTTTGTTAAATCGTGATCACAATAAATAAAAAATGTTTTTATTACAGGTCAACAAGGTGGACCAGTAACTCCAACAGAAGCAGGTTCCGTTTCTGAGACCACGTCCGTTCCAGGCGCATGGCAGAACTAGACGAACTCATACACCACGACCTCGATCTTCCCCGCTGACAGAACCATCTTCTGTGAAGCCTCAGCAGTCTTCAGAGAGCAGAAATGGACAGAGACCTGGTATCACCACCCCATCAACGTTCTCGTCCAACTCTCAACGGAAGCTGCAAAGACAAAAGACCTGTGATGCCGACGCTGAAGTCCTTATCATCACACGTAACAATAAAGGTCAGCACAGCGTGCAGATGAAGAAAACTCAGCGGTTCCCTGTTTCCCAAGAACACGGCAAGCGACTTCAGAAGTCTGTGTCTTTTGAAGGGGAACGAGGGAGGAGCAATACTTCAGGACCTCATGACGGGCTGAACGACTGGAAACGGGCAAAGAGCAATATTCCAGCACCTCACGATGGGCTGAATGACGGGAAACGGGCAAAGAGCAATACTCCAGGACCTCGTGACGAGGCGAACTTCCAGCCACGGAGCATCTTGAAAAGGCGAGATCCAGAGATCCCGGCAGAAGATCCAGAAATGTACAAGAAGCTGGAGAACCTGTTTGAAGAGTATCGTGAAAAGGAGCTGGACGCCGAATACGAGCAACTCTTAGGCTCTTTGCGTGAAAACGGAGCTGACCGTCCTCATCCACCCAAATCTGTTCCTCTCATCGACACACACGATCTGGAAGTCCCGCCAGAGGACCCAGAAATGTACGAGAAGATGACGAAGCTGCTTGAAGAATATCGGGAGACGGAACTTAACAACAACACCAAAAACAAACTACTCTCAAGGCCTGAGGACGAAATCTCGGCAGCTCTTCCTCCCCCGTCCACAACTGCTCCTCTCATGGACACTGAAGATCTGGGAATCCCGTCAGAAGACCCAGCAACGTACGAGAGCATGGAGATGCTGTTTGAAGAGTATCGCCAAATGGAACTGGACACCGAGAACAAACTACTCTCAAGCTCTCTGGACGAAATCCGAACAGATCTTCCGTCCCCATCCAAAGTGGAACCTCTCACAGAGAAACACGATCTGGAGGTGCCACCAGAAGACCCCGAAATGTACAAGAAGTTGGAGATGCTGTTTGAAGAGTATCGTGGGATGGAACAGCGAACCTCAGAACGTAACACTGCAGGTGGTAGTCCCAAGGACAGTACTGTAAGAACAACTACTACCCTCAGCAGGAACCACAGTGCCAGAAGCAAAGGTTTCCCTGACAATCACGTCAACGATAACCTGGCAAGGTCTTCTAAGACTCCCAGACCTGACCAGCCCCTCACCATAATCGGTGACATCTTCAACATGGACGCAGACACCTTCGTGAAGAATCCCTCAGCGCTGATGTCTAAAATCAGACAGGCTCTGCGAGTACGACCCCGCAAGGACAAACACAGGACGCGAACTCGCATTCCAGCACCCACGTCTCTATCTCACAGGAACCACGGCCTGATCAGAGAACATTCAGATTTCAGCAACACTCCTGTCATCAACGACATCGTCCCCAGTGACTGTGATGACAGTAACGACGAATCGATAGACAGTGGCTTGGGCAGAGACACTGACTTTGCTAGTGACTGTGAGTTCTACTGATACACTTGAAGTGAAAACAAAGACTGGAGACTGTAAACAAAGACTGAAAATGTAAACAAAGACTACAGAGTGAAAACAATGACTGGAAAATGTGAACAAAGATTTGGGAGTGTATACAAAGCCTTGGGAATGTATACAAAGAATTGGAATGTGTACTAAGACTGGAGAGTGTAAACAGAGACTGAGAAAGGTGAACAAAGACTGAAAAGTGGGAACAAAGCCCGGGGGAGTGTAGACAAAGACTGGAGGTTGAAACAAAGACTGGAGAGTGTATACAACTAACGGGTGAGAGCGAACACAGTGTTACAATGTTGGGTAAAGAAACAACACTTAGTGTTACACATGTTGGGTGAGAAAGAACACAGTGTTACAATGTTGGGTAAAGAAACAACACTTAGTGTTACACATGTTGGGTGAGAAAGAACACAGTGTTACACATCATCATCATCATCATCGTCATGTACCGAGCCGCATGGCGATTGCGATCATGGCCCTCTATATAAATCGCTGCAAGCACATCTTCCACCCTCTCTGCCCTCAGCCACCCTGCAAGTCCGTCCAAT
>JAPXFY010000025.1:8522931-8525431 GCA_030674185.1 Monoplex corrugatus | reverse complement strand
CCTATAAATGTTGCTTGTCGTTTCCTAATCTTCCTTATCAATGATCTTCTTGAAAAATGTACGATTCAAATAAAAAACGGAAAGCTTCAACAATCACAAACAACACACACACAAACCACACACAACACCACACACACACCACACACCACACACACACACACACACACACCACACACACACACACACACACACACCACACACACACACATCACACACCACACACACACACACACCACACACACACAGCACACACACACCACACACACACACACCACCACACACACCACCACACATCACACGACACGACACGACACGACACGACACGACACGACACGACACGACACATAGGAAAGAAAACACGGGTCATCGAGTATTTGCTTTATTTTTTGTTTCGTTGTTTTTGTTTTCATTACAGATCATCACATGTAGGCAATTTTATTTTGTGCTCACATTTTTTTTCTGTCCCATTTTTATGCCATTTTAATGGCCACAGAAGCTAGTACGCTTGCATAATGTTAATGACATAATAATGCGCCAAATCTTGATTCAAGAATCAAACCAAGGCACTCACTCTCATCATTCATCAAAGGAGTCACACGACAATGACCAAATCTCCAGGCACAAAGCACACGTAAACTGGGAGGGGGAAGACAGGAGGGGAGTTGGCGTGTGACCTCTAACCCATACCCCGTCATCCTTCCTCTGTCTCTGTCTCTGTCTCTCTCTCTCTCATACACACACACAAACACACACACCCATACACACACACACATACATATATACACACATATACACGGACACACACACACATACACACATACACACAACAAACACACACAGACACAGACACACACATACACACACACAAACACAGACACACGCACATACACACAAACATACACACACACCCTCCTACACACACACACATACAACACACATACATACGCACGCACGCACAGACACACACACGCAAGCACGCACACACAGACACACACACATACACACACAGACACGTGCACACACAGGACATACACACACATACACACACACACACACATACACACAACACGCACACACATACACACACACAGCACACACAGACACACACACACACGATACACACACACACACACACACACACACACACACACACAGACACACACATACACACACAGACACACACACAACACACAGACACACACACACAGACACACACACACAGACAGACACACACACATACACACACACACACACATACACACACACACACACACACACACACACACACACACACACACACACACACACACACACACACACACACACACAGAATGATTTTGACGGAACTGACGGGAATTGAACCTACAACCTTCCTATTGTTAGTCCGTTGCACTGACCGCTGTTCCATCGGAACTGGTGGAAATGAAAAAAAGTATGATTCGGAATACTGTTACTACTACTACTACTACTGCTACTACTACTATTACTACTAATGATGATGATGATGACGAAATAATAATAATATAATAATAATGATAATAATAATGATGATAATAATGATAATAATAATAATGATAACAAACAAACAACAACAATGATAAGATGAAGAAGACTGATGATGATGATGAAACGAATAACAACAACGATTGAATGATGATGAATAATGATAGTAACAACAACAACAATGATAATAATAAATAGTAGTAGTAGTAGAATATAATAGTATATAGTAATAATAATAATAATGATGATGATAATGATAATATAATAATATAATATAATAATAATAATAATAATAATAGTATAATAATAATAATAATAATAATAAATAAGATGATGATGATGGTGACTATGATGATGACAACAACAACAATGATGATAATAATGATGATGATAATGATGATGATGATGATGATAATATAATAATACAATAACAACAACAACAACAATAATAATGATAATAAAATAATAATAAATAATAATAATAATAATAATAATAATAATTAAATAAACAATAGTAAATAATACAATAAAACGGCCGCCCAATATTACTATTAAAAACAAAGCACAAATCACGCTCCAGACATACGCTTACAATCAGTGGAAATACACTTTACATATCTTATTATTAAAAAAAAAAAAGTACACAAACAGGAAAATTAGTTGAGAATTCCATTTTAAAGACATGTTGTATCGATCATTTACTCAGAAAAATAAGATAAAATAAAGACGAACAACAACTAGCCACTCATCATAACTTGTCTCACATCACAGAAAAAAAAAAAACCGCCCCCACCAACAGTCAAACCGCCCAGTCAATATATCAACAAACTTCCGCTCCCTATCACAAGAAAAACAAAAATTATTCCTTAATACAACTCACGACTGCCGCCACTCCGAGGAAGAAAGAAGGAAACGAAGGCAAATAAACAAACAAGAAGTAGAAATAACAAAATAACAGTGAATACGCCCGCGACACACACACACACACAGACACAGA
>JAPXFY010000025.1:8470431-8517931 GCA_030674185.1 Monoplex corrugatus | reverse complement strand
AACTATAGACTCACTTAGTGCATAGGCCTGGGTGCAAAGTTCCCAGTTATATCAGAATTCAGATCTTGCACAACTGATAAAAAAAAATGATTTACTCATTTAGTTACATCTGTTTGTTGATTGGTTTGTTTGCTCTGTCCATATTATAGTCAAGTGTGTGTTCGTGTGTGTGTATACATGTTTGTGTGAGTGAATGTGTGTGCTACTGTTTGTGTGACTGTTTGCATATAAAAGTGCATACATTATTGTATTGATGGTTTCTTTTATTTTCAGTTTATCTGTTACTTGAACATGATTTGTGAATTTGCTGTAGGCCCTACTTACCTGTTTATAACACTACTTTATCAGTTGAAATGTTAATGAATACCACTACCGGTCCATATGTGACTGTTAAGTCATAGTTAATAATGTGTCATCAGTTGGAATTTGTTTTTATTGTATGAACTAAATCAGTACCACTTCATGTTATTTGCCTTGTTTATATATATATATTATATATATATATATATATATGTGTGTGTGCGTGTGTGTGTGTGTGTGTGTGTGTGTGTGTGTGTGGTGTGTGTGTGTGTGTGTGTGTGTGTGTGTGTGTGTGTTTTAACTTGTTCAGAGAAATAAATACTGAAATAATCATGTGTACCCAACAGACGTACTAGTTTTATTAGATCAGTTGGGTCAGCAATATGGCTGATACTTGACATATAAAATTATGAGTACACCGAGTATCGTATAATAATAATAAAAGAATAATGTTGAAGAATTTATAAATTAAGAAATATGTAATATCCTAATTAACAATGACAATACCAGCCAAAATTGTCTGCATGTTGAACAATTTATCTGTCCGGGCAGTGTCAAAAATTATCTTGACTATGCTGATTATGTTAATAGTGTTATTGTAATTAGTGATTTGTGATTGATACATCATTATAAGTATTATACATTGATACTGTTTGTTTGATACAATATGATTAACAATGCATACGTTGCATAGATCTTTTTCTTTGATTATCATGAAAAATTATGTAGGATTTGAATCCTTTCCAAAAGAAATGGTTTTGGCAGACCGAAGTATTTGTTGATTTTGCTTTCATTTATTTTCAGTAATTTCTGTTCAATCCTTATAATCATTAACTCCCACTTTTTTCATAAAGTTGGGTAATGAGTTTTTAAAATCCAGGCAAAATGTTCTATTAGTCAGTTGTCTGAAATCAGACCCAGCGGAGATTGGAAACTGTTAGATCCCCCCCCCCCCCCCCCCAGTTTTGTGTAGTTTTGGATCTAGAAAGAAAGCAAGACTTTAGGCTGGAACAAAAAAAAAAAAAAAAAAAAAAAAAAAAATCTTCCTCTTACATCTGTGTCCTTAGAAAAAGTTTATTGGCCTGAAATTCCTCTGGGAATTGTAGGATTGGAGGTGAAGTTGGTTAGTGAATGCATGGGACGTAAAGCAGACAGCCATACATGTTCAAACAAGCCAACTAGACCTCAAGCATTTCTGTTGGAGAAACATGTGATTTGCCCAGGACAAATTGCATGTTATGTCATAAACGTAACGCTGGAAGGGATTGTGCTTTGTGGCGCTGCATGAGGGATCTGTTGGGATTTGAAAGGATTGAGGAAATACAGAAAAGAGAACTTCCGGCCAATAACTATTATAATTTGTGGGATAAAACAGACAGACAGACAGACACACTGTTCATTGCGTTATTTACAGATATTATCATGCTTTTTGTATCTCTGGTACTTAAAAATAGTATGACAGTTACAGATATTATCACGCTTTTTGTATCTCTGGTACTTAAAAATAGTATGACAGAATGGGACTATGAAATTGAACATATATTATAATGCCTTTTGAGTTAAAGAAGTTATTGATTGTGCACTTTAGTGGAAGAATTTATATTGTAGAAAAAAATGTACGTTTAACAAACAGTATTACTGTTTACCACTTAATTACAAAAGCACCTCAGTGTGGATGCTGGGTACAACTGAAAATTCTGGTAGCTTTTGTTTTCTCTCTCTCTTTCAGTCTCTGTTTCTCTGTCCGTCTGTGTGTCTGTCTATCTGTCTCTGTCTGTCTGTCTGTCTATCTGTCTCTGTCTCTCTTCATTTTGTTTCTCAGTACATATACATGAATATATCTTATATGGTATGTGATGCTTTATTGTATTTGTTGGATGAGTATGTTAGTCTGAATAGTTAAGAAATCCGTCATGTAATATACACGTACACATGTGACAGAGCATCAGTCTGCATTAGAGTGCATTGTGTTTACTATTCTTTGCTTATTGGTTTTATTTATAAATGAACATGGTGTAGACAGTTATCAGCTTATATTGATATCATTACTAGTTTTATGTTTTATTTTACTATTTCATTTTTTATTTTTAAGAAATGTTTTATACATCAAGTTAAATTGCAGGGCCAGTATATGAGAACCTGTTTTGCCTTTGAGTTTGATATGAATTCCACAATTTATCATGTGTGGATTGCTTTTTTGGATAAAGTTTGTGCTGTGCTTCTTGCTTTTTTTATGAGCTTTTTATGTAGCACTGCCAAGAAACTTTGTGTTTTGCTTATAAATAATACTGCTTAATTTGGCCACTTTTGAAGAATCGCTTTTGTTTCATTTTCAGTTTAGAAAGTTCTTTGTTTTATATTTTGTTTTGTTTTGTCATTAAATGTTTGCTTGTTTTTCCAGTACTTAATGGGAAATGATATTTCAGTTTGGGTTTAGTTTTGTTTTGTTTGGCTATGTTTAAAGAATTGTACTGTTTGCTTTGGGGAGTGTCACAGTGTGTGTTTGTGTGTGTGTCTCACAATGATTTAATTATGATTGTACAATATATCACCTCTTGTCTTGTACAATATATCACCTCTTGTCTTGGTCTGAATGACCTGTAAGCCAACATCATAAAAGTTTCAGGTAAATGATACCATTGGTATACTGTTTTTGTTTTTGTTTTTTTATATTTTTTATAGACACTATTCAATATGACGTGACTATTCACTTGACAAATGAGAAAATGTAACAAATAGGTGGGCTGTGCCTGTCACTCAGTAATTATATATATAAAACATGACACTGTTTCCATTTCACATTGTGGTCACATTTTCTCAGAGCATCATGGCTGATCAGGGGTCATGGGTATGACCCTGAGTTTCTTGAGGGCTGACTGGCTCTTTCAGTAAAGCCAGGGAATCTGGCTCTTTAAGATGCTTTTCAGTAAACCAGGGAATCTGGCTCCTTTAGTAAGCCAGGGAATCATGGCTCTTTCAGTAAAGCCAGGGAATGTGGCTCTTTTAGTTTAAGCCAGGGAATCTGGCTCCTTTAGTGAGGCCAGGAATCATGGCTCTTTCAGTAAAGCCAGGGAATATGGCTCTTTCAGTTTAGTAAAGCCAGGGAATTGGCTCCTTTAGTTTGCTTTTTAGTAAAGCCAGGGAATATGGCTCTTTCAGTAAAGGGCCCGGGAATCTGGCTCTTTTAGAGTAAAGCCAGGGAATCTGGCTCTTTAGTGAAGCCAGGGAATCTGGCTCTTTTAGTGAGGCCAGGGAATCTGGCTCTTTTAGTAAAGCCAGGGAATGTGGCTCTTTAGTGAGGCCAGGGAATTGGCTCTTTTAGTAAAGCCAGGGAATGTGGCTCCTTTAGTGAGGCCAGGGAATATGGCTCTTTAGTAAGGCCAGGGAATTGGCTCTTTAGTAGGCCAGGGAATCTGGCTCCTTTCAGTAAGCCATGGAATATGGCTCTTTTAGTAGAGCCAGGGAATCTGGCTCTTTCAGTAAAGCCAGGGAATTGGTCTCCTTTTTAGTGAGGCCAGGGAATCTGGCTTTTTCTTTTTTTAGCAAAGCCAGGGAATCTGGTTCTTTTAGTAAAGCCAGGAACTCAAGACCTCATGCCTCAAGCTCTGTCCCATCCAGCGACTTAAAGGCTGGTTTTGTTTGTTGCCCATCTGACGCTCCAGTCATTCTGATGGTGTCGGTGTCCCATAGGCCCTATTCCACTGCCCATTTCAAGATGTTGCCAGTACACAGGTTTTGCACAGGCGTGAGGAGTCTGCCATATTACTTCTGACAGGTCTGGGTAGAGCACCTGTGGGATTTTTCAAGCGCTGTGCATCTTTGTAGAACAAACTTGAAAAGTCTCCAAACTCTAAACTTTCTCTTGTTGTTAAAAAAAAAATGTTGTGATTGTAGGTCTGTGCTGGTGACATGGATTGGTCTGGCGTTTTGTTCAAGAAGGATTCACCATACTGGGACAGTTCCATATGCACTCCACCCAGATCTGCCAGCAGTTATCTGGCAGATTTACTGAACCCGCACAAACCCCTGTGTGCTGGCAAGACGTTGAAATGAGGAGGGGAAGAAGATCTAGAAACCACCAACACCACCAGAAAGATTGAACCATTAGGATGGGCAGCTAACAAAAAAAACAAACATGCAACTTCAGTATTGTGGAGTGAAATTGAACTTGAAACATAAGATGTTGAGTCAAACACCCCCCTCCCCCTCCCCCCCCCCCTGCCTTTCCCCACAAAAAACAAAAAAAAAAAGAAAAACTGTGGCCTGCCGGTGGAGACGACAATTATTAGAGGGGTGGGCCTTTCTTCTTCCTTTTCTGTCCTCTTGATTTTCCTCCTGTGAGATCCAAAACAAGTATGACTGCCCGCGCCCAAGCAAACAGGAACCAGAAGAACAAGAAAACCAATGCAAGCGCGTATCCAACAAAACAAGACAAAACAAGCGCAAATTTTCGGCCAACCGGTCTTTGTCAAGCGCGAACGCACGGTCACAAACAGATCACCCTTTTTATCCACTGGACGAGGCGGCAGGGAAGTTTTTAGTCCTGTTTTTATTATCCATTGTTTGGTGTTTGTGATCTGTTTGTGACAGTGCGTTCGCGCTTGACAAAGGCTGGTTGGTCGAAAATTTGCGCTTGTTTTGTCTTGTTTTGTTGAATATGCGCTTGCATTGGTTTTCTTGTTCTTCTGGTTCCTGTTTGCTCCTGTGGTTTTTGTGCTTCGTAGACAGGAGGAAGAAGGATGTGTGTGTGTGTGTGTGTGTGTGTGTGTGTGTGTGTGTGTGTGTGTGTGTGTGTGTGTATGTGTGTGTGTGTGTGTCACTGTGTGTGTGTGTGTGTGTGTGTGTGTGTGTGTGTGTGTCACTGTGTGTGTGTGTATGTGTGTGTGTGTGTGTGCGTGCGTGCATGTGTATGTGTGTGTGTGTGTGAAATGAATGCGTGTGTGCATTTGGGTATGTGTTTTTGTATACATGTGTGAGAGAGAAATTATTAGTATTACTGTGTGTTACTGATATTCTGTGTGTGTGTGATTGTTTCTTATCTTTTCTTCTTCTTAAGGTTCTTCTTCTTAAGGCTATAATCTGACCTTTGTGTGTTCAATTACTCTTCATGAACAGCAAAAGACTGTACAAATGGACCTGTTGGGCAGATATGGACAGACGCAAGAGAAATCTCAACTGTTTTGATGATAATGATACTGTTCATAGTGTAGTTTGGAGTTGTGTTCGATTTTGTAAAAATAGTTTAGTGTGTGATCACTTGTTAGCAATTTCAAACAGATTGTGAAACATTTTGAATTTGTATGTCATGAAACGTGCACTTATTCGAGCCATTGTCACCATAGAAATAGAATTTGCATTTTAGAGTTGTTAATGGACAGTGTAGTAACTTCATGTTAGTAAGTGAATGAAGTAAATTTTACTTCAGATTTTTACTTTCGTCATGAGTTGGGTTTTTTTTTTAAAGATGGATTGTGTGCATTTCGAGTTGTCAGTAAACAAAGTGAAATTTGCTTCGAATTCATACACATATAATGATATTAAAAAACAACAAACAAACTGAATCCCTGAGTCATGACCTGGATGTAGCCTGGCTCCCTGAGAGTGTCAGGAGTTAACCCTTTGACTCCCACACGCTATCCACCAGCTGCGAAAACTTAACCCTTTGAGTTTTGACTCCCTCACCCTATCCACCAGCTTCCTGCAGGAATCTGGAGGGTATGGTGAGGGAGTCAAAGGTTTATGTTTTTGCTTTGGTAGCGTGGTTGATGATACAGGATGCTGGTGGATAGGGTGTGGGCCAAAAACACTTGCTTGAGGGGGGGGGGAGGGGGTGGTGGGGGGAGGGGGTGGTGGTGGGGGGGGGGGACTTCTTCTCCGAGTCTGAGGACCTTCTATTGTCTGGCTGTCTCCAGAGTTCCCTGCTACAGTGCAAATCACTTTTTCAGAGTTGGTAGTGAGTAAAGTAATTACTAAGTTCTTGCTGTCATTATTGTGATTTAAAAAAAATTAAAAAATTGTGCATTTCAGAGTTGTTATTAATGCCAGTTAACAAAATAATTACTTCAATTCAGTAAACAACGTAATTATGGTACTGCAGGTTAGTGAACAAAGTGATTATACTGCAAGTTAGTGAACAAAGTAACTATGGCACTTCAAGTTAATGAACAAAGTAATTGTGGTTAATGAACAAAGTAATTGAACAAAGTCATTATGGTACTGGCAATTAATGAACAAAGTAATTATGGTACTGCAAGTTAGTGAACAAAGTAATTATGGTACTACAAGTTTGTGAACAAAGTAATTATGGTACTGCAAGTTAGTGAACAAAGTAATTATGGTACTGGCAGTTAATGAACAAAGTGATTATGGTACTGCAAGTTAGTGAACAAAATAATTATGGTACTACAAGTTAATGAACAAAGTAATTATGGTACTACAAGTTAGTGAACAAAGTAATTATGGTACTACAAGTTGGTGAACAAAGTAATTATGGTACTGTACTACAAGTTAGTGAACAAAGTAATTATGGTACTACAAGTTTGTGAACAAAGTAATTATGTTACTACAAGTTAGTGAACAAAGTAATTATGGTACTGTACTACAAGTTAGTGAACAAAGTAATTATGGTACTACAAGTTAATGAACAAAGTAATTATGGTAGGCCTACTACAAGTTAGTGAACAAAGTAATTATGGTACTGTACTACAAGTTAGTGAACAAAGTAATTATGGTACTACAAGTTAGTGAACAAAGTAATTATGGTACTGTACTACAAGTTAGTGAACAAAATAATTATGGTACTTCAAGTTAGTGAACAAAGTAATTATGGTACTGTATTACAAGTTAGTGAACAAAATAATTATGGTACTTCAAGTTAGTGAACAAAGTAATTATGGTACTACAAGTTAGTGAACAAAGTAATTATGGTACTACAAGTTAGTGAACAAAGTAATTATGGTACTGTACTACAAGTTAGTGAACAAAGTAATTATGGTACTACAAGTTAGTGAACATAGTATATTACTACAAGTTAGTGAACAAAGTAATTATGGTACAAGTTAGTGAACAAAGTAATTATGGTACTACAAGTTAGTGAACAAAGTAATTATGGTACTACAAGTTAGTGAACAAAGTAATTATGGTACTACAAGTTAGTGAACAAAGTAATTATGGTACTACAAGTTAGTGAACAAAGTAATTATGGTACTACAAGTTAGTGAACAAAGTAATTATGGTACTACAAGTTAGTGAACAAAGTAATTATGGTACTACAAGTTAGTGAACAAAGTAATTATGGTACTGGCAGTTAATGAACAATAATTATGGTACTACAAGTTAGTGAACAAAGTAATTATGGTACTACAAGTTAGTGAACAAAGTAATTATGGTACTACAAGTTAGTGAACAAAGTAATTATGGTACTACAAGTTAGTGAACAAAGTAATTATGGTACTACAAGTTAGTGAACAAAGTAATTATGGTACTACAAGTTAGTGAACAAAGCAATTATGGTACTACAAGTTAGTGAACAAAGTAATTATGGTACTACAAGTTAGTGAACAAAGTAATTATGGTACTGGCAGTTAATGAACAATAATTATGGTACTACAAGTTAGTGAACAAAGTAATTATGGTACTACAAGTTAGTGAACAAAGTAATTATGGTACTGTACTACAAGTTAGTGAACAGAGTATATTACTACAAGTTAGTGAACAAAGTAATTATGGTACTGGCAGTTAATGAACAAAGTAATTATGGTACTACAAGTTAGTGAACAAAGTAATTATGGTACTACAAGTTTGTGAACAAAGTAATTATGGTGCTGTACTACAAGTTAGTGAACAAAGTAATTATGGTACTACAAGTGAGTGAACAAAGTAATTATGGTACTACAAGTTTGTGAACAAAGTAATTATGGTACTACAAGTTAGTGAACAAAGTAATTATGGTACTACAAGTTTGTGAACAAAGTAATTATGGTACTACAAGTTAGTGAACAAAGTAATTATGGTGCTACAAGTTAGTGAACAAAGTAATTATGGTACTACAAGTTAGTGAACAAAATAATTTTGGTACTACAAG
Organism: Monoplex corrugatus; assembly: GCA_030674185.1. Classification (NCBI taxonomy): domain Eukaryota; kingdom Metazoa; phylum Mollusca; class Gastropoda; order Littorinimorpha; family Ranellidae; genus Monoplex; species Monoplex corrugatus. The sequence continues at coordinate 8,509,548 of JAPXFY010000025.1, read as the reverse complement.
TTAGCGAACAAAGTAATTATGGTACTACAAGTTAGTGAACAAAATAATTATGGTACTACAAGTTAGTGAACAAGGTAATTATGGTACTACAAGTTAGTGAACAGAGTATATTACTACAAGTTAGTGAACAAAGTAATTATGGTACTACAAGTTAGTGAACAAAGTAATTATGGTACTACAAGTTAGTGAACAGAGTATATTACTACAAGTTAGTGAACAAAGTAATTATGGTACTACAAGTTAGTGAACAAAGTAATTATGGTACTACAAGTTAGTGAACAAAGTAATTATGGTACTACAAGTTAGTGAACAAAGTAATTATGGTACTACAAGTTAGTGAACAAAGTAATTATGGTACTACAAGTTAGTGAACAAAGTAATTATGGTACTACAAGTTAGTGAACAAAATAATTATGGTACTACAAGTTAGTGAACAAAGTGATTATGGTACTACAAGTTAGTGAACAAAGTAATTATGGTACTACAAGTTAGTGAACAAAGTAATTATGGTACTACAAGTTAGTGAACAAAATAATTATGGTACTACAAGTTAGTGAACAAAGTAATTATAAGTTAGTGAACAAAAGATTTCTTCAGGTTAGTGAACAAAGCAATTACTTCAAGTTAGTGAACAAAGTAATTAATTTAGCAAAGTAATTACTTCAAGTTAACCAAGCAGTTACTTCAAAATTAGCAAAGAAGATAATTAATTAATTCAGAAAATAAAGTAATTACTTCAGATTAGTATTTTCTTTACGTTAACAAAGAAAGTAATTAATATAATTTCTTTGAGTTACCAAACAAAGTGATTACTTCAAATAGGCAAACAAAGTAATTAACTTCATGTTCTTTCGTTTTGATGCAATTTATGAATAGATATCATGTTTGAAAACCAACAACAGAATCATTCACAAGCATCCCATCCGTCCCACCCCATGTTTTCTTAACCCTTTGACTCCCGCACTCTGTCCACCAGCATCCTGCATTGTCAACCTCGCTAGCAAAGCAAAAACTTAACCCTTTGACTCCCTCACCCTATCCATCAGCTTCCAACAGGAAGCTGGTAGATAGGGTGAAGGAGTCAAAGGGTTAAGTTTTTGCAGCTGGTGGACAGGCTGTGGGAGTCAAAGGGTTAACTCCAATTGTCCAAGGAAATGTATCCATGCCTTGGGACAATTGAAATATTTTATCATTATTGATTACATAATGAGCTGTATGCTGTGTTCCCAAAACAAATGTGAGAGATGCTGTGTTTACTTTAGTTTGTGCATTTAAATCCAGAACATAACAAGTGAAATGTTTGCATTTAAAATCCAGAAAACAGCAGTGTGTGTGTGTGTGAGTGTGTGTGTGTGTGTGTGTGTGTGTGTGTGTGTGTGTGTGTGTGTGTGTGTGTTGGTGTGTGCGTGCGTGTTTGTGTGTCTATGTGTATAAAAGTGTAACTTTTGAGTTCTGAATGGGTGTACGAAAAGCACTTAATTTTGTTTTTCACTTTAATTTTTGTTTTTATGTTGCATATATATTTCTTCTTGTAATTGGTTTTTGTATGCATATTTATATATATATATATATATATATAATATATATATATATATATATATATATATATATATATATATATATATATATATATATATATCACATGCGTGTGTTTTTCCCAGTGATAGCAGCCAACATGAACTGCAGTTTTTAAGAAATGATTACGTTGATCAATGCAATTACAAACATACGCCTTCAGTCGTTGGTCACAAGTTAACAGACACGTAGTTGTCATATTAAAGAAGATGAGTGAATGGGATACTTCTAGAGATCCTTTCATTTGCATTCCTTTTGATTTCGTCTTTGATTTTTATCTTTTGTAACCGTTTTTCTCAGTTTATCCAACATTGCTCAGTCCCTTCTTGTGTCTTCTGGTGACGGTTTGTGTAGAACATAATCTTTGTGGCTATTGTTGTAACCATGTTGGTGATTTGGACATAGAAAAGTCAAAATCACAGTAATGGTTTGTGTATTATCTATTTTTGTGTATTAATCTTTGTATGTCACAGTTTTAGATCTGTCAGTTTCTCTATGGAATCAGAAATCTATTATATTTATTGGCTTATTTATTTAATGTATTATTCTTTCTTTGTGACAGGTTTATTAGATCTTGTCAGTTTCTCTGACTTTGAAATTGCAAACCTAATTTTACTGTTTGTTCGTTTGTTTGTTTATTATTTGTTCTATATTAGTATATGTATCCCACTGTGGAGATGTCAGGGGCTCTTGAAGTATAAACAGTATCCCCACATTCTGGAAATTGTTTGCTGGAAATTTCCTCTTTTCTGTCACTCTCTTTGTTTCTGCTCTGTTCTTTTGCTTTCTGTCATTCCTTCCTATCATTTTCTGCTTTGCTGGTCCATTCACCTGTATGTGTTCGATAAACTCTTACTTAATGGCTACCTGGCTGAACCTATCTCTCTTACTTACTTTCTCTTAGGATTGATAATCGGGTACATGTATTAAGTGCATTTTTGGTTCTAGGGAAATGTGATAAGCAGAAGCAATTGTAGGTGATTTAGGTTTAATGGCTACCTGGCTAAACTTGTCTCTCAGTGAAAAGGCTACTTACTGCGTAGCTTTTATCGGTGATCTGGCTGACTTCTTCAGTGCAACTGCTGGGTTGAGAACTGGCTTCAGTGCGCACCGCCGTGAGCAAACTCACGACAGTGCGACTGAATAAGTGAGGAGTACACCGATGGCAGGTTGTGTCGGCCCCGGTCACGGTTGAGGGTGGGGTTCCTTGCAGCGATGTAGACTGCCTCCTTTACTCCCCTCTGGAACCATCTTGCTTCTTTGTCGAGAACTTGCACACTGTCCTTTTCAAAGTGGTGTTAGGTGTGGGTCAGATGTTCCCCCACTGGAGAGAACTCACGTTTGTGTTCTTTTAATCTTTAGGTTTGTTTTTATATGTTTTAATGTCCTTAGTTATGCTTAAATTTGTATTCAGATATGATTTTTAAATCCCCTGTATGATAAACTGGGTGGAGTGGTCAGTGCCAGGGGCATGTCCTTAGATTATGTGTGTGAATGCATTGATACGTGTATTTTCTTTTCCTTTTTATTTTTATCCTGTTGAAGCGTTGTATATCTTTTCAAAACAGTTATACAGCTGTTCACAGTCAGCTGGGCTTTAAATAAAAATAACAGTAATAATTCTTTGTACATGACAGATTTACGTCTGTCAATTTCCTCTGTGAAATTGCAGACCTGTTTTATATGCTTATTTATTTGATTATATTATTCTTTGCATGTGACAGTAATTAGATCTTGTCAGTTTTACGATGAAATCACAAACTTGATTTTGTTTTGTGTGTTTGTTTGTTTATTTATTTACAGAATACATTTGTTTGTATGCGACAGTATCATATCTCGTCATTTTTAATTTTTTCTGACTATGGCTAGCATGAAATTGCAGACCTAATTCTAGCAGGCTTTTTGCTACGGTTATTGGGGGGGGGGTCAAGATTTGATATTTTTTACTTCAGTACCAGCCCGCAACAGAAAACTGACCTGTGCGTTGCCTGCTTTAACCCTCTGATTCCCACACCCTATCCACTAACTGCAAAAATTTAACCCTTTGATTCCCTCACCCAATCCACCAGCTTCTTGCAGGAAGCTGGAGGATAGGGTGAGAGAATCAAAAGAGTTAAGTTTTTGCTTTGCTGGCGTGGTTGACAATGCCGGATGCTGGTGGACAGGGTGTGGGAGTCAAAGGGTTAAAAACTTTCATCTCTTTTTGCTTCTTCTCTCAGTGTCTCCTAACCCTCTGAGTCCCGCACCCTGTCCACCAGCATCCTGCATCGTGAACCATGTTAGCAAAGCAAAAACTTAACCCTTTGACTCTCTCACCCTATCCACTGGCTTCCTGTGGAAGCTGGTGGATCGGGCAAGGGAGTCAAATGGTTAAGTTTTTGCAGTTAGTGGATAGGGTGAGGGAGTCAAAGGGTTAAACAAACTCCGAATTCTATGGAATCACTTTATGAAGTGATGCCATATCTGTCCCGGATTATAGGCCTACATTTTCCTGTGTGTGATTATTCATATCAGTATTAGTCCAACTGAAGATATTCTCCACATGAGCAGCTGAAATTTGTATCTCTCTTCTTTTGTACTGGTTCACGTATTTGTGCACATAAATACAGAAATGCACAGATAGATAGACAACACACACAACACACACACACACACACACACACACACACACACATCACACACATAACAACAAAACACAAATACACACACACACACACACACACACACACACACACAACACACAAAACACAAATGCACAGAAAGGCAAACAAACAGACACACACATATGCATGCATGCACTCACAACCACACATACACACAGACATACTCACAAGAACATGCACACACACACACACGCGCACGCACGCACATACACACACACACACACACATGGACACACACATGAACACAAACACACGTGGACACACACATGAACACAAACAAACACACACACACACACATATGAAAAAAAACACACTCATGAACACACACATGACACACACATGACACACACACACACACACACACACACACACACACACACACACACACACACACACACACACACACACACACACACAAGAAAAAAACACACACTGATGAACACACACATGGACACACACACACACACACACACACACACAACACACACACACACACACACACACACACACACACACACACACACACACACACACACACACACACAATTGTAAGCTCTGAAAAGGAAGGAAGACATTATTACATGTGGACTTCCTTATTCAGTTCTATCAAACCTGGTAGTGGTCACAGTATGCATTGATAACATCTCTCTCTCTCTGTCCTGTCTTGTCTGTCTGTCTGTCTCTCTCTCTCTCTCTCTCACCCACCCTTCTCCCTAAAGATCATTGTGGTTCATGTATTCATTGTAATGTTTGTGTGATTGTTAGGGAAAAAAAATAGGTGTGTATACTGCGAGCCATCGCATTTGTTTGACTTGTCATGTCAGTGTGGACAGCCATGATGATGATCATTTTTAACCCTTTGACTCCCGCACCCAATCCACCAACCGCAAAAACTTAACCCTTTGATCCCCTCACCCTATCCACCAGCTTCCTTACTACAGGAAGGAAGCTGGTGGATAGGGTGTGGGAGTCAAAGAGTTAAAGTTTTTGCTTTGCTGGCTGGTTGGCAATGCAGGAAGCTGGTGGACAGGGGTGGGTCAAAGGTTAATTTGCTTTGTGGCTAGTTGGCAGTGCAGTGTGTGACAGGTGGCTTCCTTCTAAGAAACTATGGTACCCTGCAACGTGGCGCAAATGCAAGTGGCCCGTTAGCTGAGTGGTTAGGGAGCCATGCTCATAATGTGGGGGTCTGGGTTCAGTGCTCGGACAGACCACAGTTTTGTTTATTGAATTTTTTTTCTTCTGATACAAATAGCGGTGTAAGATACATTAACCATGTACCCCTCAGGGCTTCAGGACCTGGCCGGCTCATGGGTTTATGTGAGGCTTAAGGCTTGTGCTATGAACATTTTTGGATAACAAGAACAGATTTTATTTAAGCCCAGTGCACAGACACAAGGAAAATGTTTTGGCTATGCATACAATCACACTCATGCCTCACAACAATTACAATATTCAACATCATAAAAGACAAATTTCGTCGGTCATCCACGGAATCGAAGAAATACACGCACACAACACACACACACTCTCATGCCAAGGTGCCCAAATCCGAGCCACCTTAGCTGGCCACTAATTGTTGGTTCTTCTCCCTCAGGATGCCACGAGTAATGTCAGTGCATGTGGAATTCATTCCAAGCGCAGAGACGTCATCTTGAGCAACTGAAACTGAAATTGTAAATGTGAGCACGGTAATCTACATCAGGGAAGACTGGTGCTCGCCCGTTGTGGCCACGTTCATGTCCAGGTAGGGCCTGACCGTGTAAGCAGCTGCGGAGAGAAGAGGAAGGGTTCCTCCTGTGGGGATGCCAGGGGCTCTTTCGGTATGAATAGTATCCCCACCTTCTGAAAAGTCTGTTCTAGAAATTTCCTCTTTTCTGTCATTCTCTTTGTTTCTGAAAAGTCTGTTCTAGAAATTTCCTCTTTTCTGTCATTCTCTTTGTTTCTGCCTTGTTCCTTTGCTTTCTGTCATTTCTTCCTATCATTTTCTGCCTTGCTGGTCCATTCACCTGTATGTGTTCGATAAAGTCTGTACGTTTGCTAGTCTTCTACTTACTTTCTCATAGGAGTGATATTTGAGTAGGCCTATATGTTTTAAGTGCATTTTTGGCTCTAGGGAAATGTGAAGCAGTTTTTGGTAATTCAGCCTGTTTTTATATGTTTTAATGTCATAAGTTATGTTTTAATTTGTATTTAGGTATTTTTTAAATCCTCAGTGTTTTAAATTGGATGGAGCGGTCATCTCTTTAGTCATACGCGTGAATGCATTGATATATGTACGTAATTTTCTTTTCCTTCTTTTTTTTTTCCTGTTGAAGTATTGTGTATGTTTTGATACGGTTATACCCAAGATATGGCTTAACGCAGTCAGCTAGGCTTTAAAGAAAATTAACAATAACACTTAACATGGCATCTGTGATGGCATATATATATAGAATTTATTCCGAGGGCAGGGACGTCATTTTGAGAAAGTGAACCAGAAACTGTAAATGTCAACATGGTCATCTACATCAGACAAGACTGGCACTCACCCAGTGTGGACACTTTCATTGCCAGACATAGGGCCTGACCATATAGACAGAGATGGAGAGAAGAAGAAGAGTTGTTGGAAGTGAGAGCGAGAGATGGAGAGAAGAAGAAGAGTTGTTGGAAGTGAGAGCGAGAGATGGAGAGAAGAAGAAGAGTTGTTGGAAGTGAGAGCGAGAGATGGAGAGAAGAAGAAGAGTTGTTGAAGTGAGAGCGAGAGATGGAGAGAAGAAGAAGAGTTGTTGGAAGTGAGAGCGAGAGATGGAGAGAAGAAGAAGAGTTGTTGGAAGTGAGAGCGAGAGATGGAGAGAAGAAGAAGAGTTGTTGGAAGTGAGAGCGAGAGATGGAGAGAAGAAGAAGAGTTGTTGGAAGTGAGAGCGAGAGATGGAAAGAAGAAGAAGAGTTGTTGAAGTGAGAGCGAGAGATGGAGAGAAGAAGAAGAGTTGTTGGAGTGAGAGCGAGAGATGGAGAGAAGAAGAAGAGTTGTTGAAGTGAGAGCGAGAGATGGAGAGAAGAAGAAGAGTTGTTGAAGTGAGAGCGAGAGATGGAAAGAAGAAGAAGAGTTGTTGAAGTGAGAGCGAGAGATGGAAAGAAGAAGAAGAGTTGTTGAAGTGAGAGCGAGAGATGGAAAGAAGAAGAAGAGTTGTTGAAGTGAGAGCGAGAGATGGAGAGAAGAAGAAGAGTTGTTGAAGTGAGAGCGAGAGATGGAGAGAAGAAGAAGAGTTGTTGAAGTGAGAGCGAGAGATGGAGAGAAGAAGAAGAGTTGTTGAAGTGAGAGCGAGAGATGGAGAGAAGAAGAAGAGTTGTTGAAGTGAGAGCGAGAGATGGAGAGAAGAAGAAGAGTTGTTGAAGTGAGAGCGAGAGATGGAAAGAAGAAGAAGAGTTGTTGAAGTGAGAGCGAGAGATGGAAAGAAGAAGAAGAGTTGTTGAAGTGAGAGCGAGAGATGGAAAGAAGAAGAAGAGTTGTTGAAGTGAGAGCGAGAGATGGAGAGAAGAAGAAGAGTTGTTGAAGTGAGAGCGAGAGATGGAGAGAAGAAGAAGAGTTGTTGAAGTGAGAGCGAGAGATGGAGAGAAGAAGAAGAGTTGTTGAAGTGAGAGCGAGAGATGGAGAGAAGAAGAAGAGTTGTTGAAGTGAGAGCGAGAGATGGAAAGAAGAAGAAGAGTTGTTGAAGTGAGAGCGAGAGATGGAAAGAAGAAGAAGAGTTGTTGAAGTGAGAGCGAGAGATGGAAAGAAGAAGAAGAGTTGTTGAAGTGAGAGCGAGAGATGGAGAGAAGAAGAAGAGTTGTTGAAGTGAGAGCGAGAGATGGAGAGAAGAAGAAGAGTTGTTGAAGTGAGAGCAAGAGATGGAGAGAAGAAGAAGAGTTGTTGAAGTGAGAGCGAGAGATGGAGAGAAGAAGAAGAGTTGTTGAAGTGAGAGCGAGAGATGGAGAGAAGAAGAAGAGTTGTTGAAGTGAGAGCGAGAGATGGAGAGAAGAAGAAGAGTTGTTGAAGTGAGAGCGAGAGATGGAAAGAAGAAGAAGAGTTGTTGAAGTGAGAGCGAGAGATGGAGAGAAGAAGAAGAGTTGTTGGAAGTGAGAGCGAGAGATGGAGAGAAGAGAAGAGTTGTTGAAGTGAGAGCGAGAGATGGAGAGAAGAAGAAGAGTTGTTGAAGTGAGAGCGAGTGTCTCTGTCTCATTTAAAGGGCAACTACAGTAGTCAATCTACCGTGCTTTTTTTGTTTGTTTTGTTTTTTGTTTGTTTGTTTTTTCCATGTAGGAAACCTGTTTGACCTTGTTGGGTAATATTTATGGCCAACCGCAAGGTTAGGAATGCATAGGAAATGGCTCCATCCCATATGCTTTTTTGATAATGATAATAATGATAATTGAAGTAATAGTAATGATGCTAATGCTGGTGATCATAATAACAGTAAATTCCTGTGAAATGATAATAATGATAATGATAATAATAATAATGATAATCTTAATAATAATAATAATCCTTTTGCATAGAGCAAAGTCTATGTTAGAGAGCACTTGTACTTTACAACAACAAAAGACGGGAGGGGGGAGGGGGGGGTTGCCATGTAAATATGTAAATGCATTACAAACACAGTCAGATACACCAACACATCAATGTCGCACAACAAGCTCAGCAAAAGTTGGTTGCCACATCAATAAATTAATGCAATATGAACACAAGTCATATATAATATACATAATATGTATACACCAAGGACTACTATAAGTAGTCCTTGTATACACCAATATGTCAGTGCCGCACAAACATAGTACATCAACAGTTGGTTGCCACATCAATAGATTAATGCGATACGAACACAAGTGAGATATATACATAATATGTATACACCAATAGATCAATGCCGCACAAACATAGTACATCAACAGTTGGTTGCCATGTCAGAACATTATTGCAACACAAATACTGTCAAGGTACATATACACCAGTACCAATGCCACACAAACTGTTCATCAAAAGTTCTTCCACTAGGTGGATTTCTCTGGTAGAGGGATGTCCGGATGGCAGTGTGGAGGGAACCCCTGCTGATAGAACTCAGGATCGTGTGATGGTTGATGGGCCTTCGAGTCATAGTCTGCTGAAAACCTTGTTGGCCTTGCTGATGTAACTGTGACCTGGGATTTCTTTTATCCAGTGATGGAGATGCTGTTTCTTGGTGCCAAGACAGTGGAGGCTGCTTACACATTGAGCTGAGAGCTCTGTATACCGGAGATTCAGGGATAGGAGGATGCTGGTGTAGGCATGATCTTGTTTTGTGTTTTCTCCTAACTGACTCGCTGAGACACTAAACAACAAAGTGAAATGGTTCGGAGGCCTATCCACTGTTAAATTGCTTTAACTGTTTCGGTGTTTCACAAGCACTTTTTCAAGCTTGTCTGCGGGAAATACTCTTGCGAGTAGACCTGCTTTTCTCTGGTACTTGGTTAAGACATTGTGGCATCAGTTTGGAAATTAGAGGTTTTTTTTTTTTCCGAAAGGGATTCATCACACTCAGATAAATCCATATGCGCTCCACCCAAATCTGCCAGTAGTTACCTGGCTGACTACATGAGCCTGCAGAAAACGCTATGTGCTGGCAAGGTCTTGAACTGAGGATCGGTAAGGGGGAGGAGGGGAAACCTTTCAAACGCTAAGCCGACTCTACCAGAATGATGGAAACATAAGAGGGCAGTGAACAGGCCAGTTTTTTTAATGTTGTGGGCTGGGATTGAATTAAAGGTACCAGATCCTGAGTCCACGGCTCTGTCGAAAGAACCAATCAGCCACATGTGACATAAGAAGTGGGATATACAGCCGTACATACATCATGAATTTTTTTAGAGCCATTCTTCTCTGTTGATATTATGATCATTGCTTGACTGTTGCTGTGATCGTTTATGACCTCCACATTTTTAGTTTTTTTGCGATTTTAGAAGGAATGGGAAAATGTAATATGGGAGTAGGAGAATACTCAAAACTATAAAGTAGCCAAGATGCTGTCATTGCGTGGATACAGAGAAACTAATTGTGCAAAGTCTTCTGAATAACGTGCAAACCTTCATGTTGAAATCTTTCACCAATTACGTCAGTCATGCGCACTGGTCACACTCAACTGTATGTAAAGTTTCGATCATGAATATTTATTTTTGATCATAGTTGTCTCATTTTACTGACCCAGTATTGAGTATGTTCTGAAACGGTTATAGCCCTGATATGGCTCTATGCAGTTAGCTGGGCTGTAAACCTTTGACTTCCACACCCTGTCCACCAGCATCCTGCATTGACAGCCATGCTGGCAAAGCAAAAACTTAACCCTTGGACTCCCTCACCCTATCCACCAGCTTCCTGCAGGAAGCTGGTGGATAGGGTGAGGGAGTCCAAGGGTTAAGTTTTTGCAGTTGGTAGACAGGGTGCGGGAGTCGAAGTGTTAAACCTTTGACTTCCGTACCCTGTCCACCAGCATCCTGCATTGCCAACCATGCTGGGCAGTTGGTGGATAGGGTGCGGGAGTCGAAGGGTTAAACAAACATAACAATAACAATAACCCATTCTTCCCCCATCCCCCTAGTAAGACAGTAATTATCAGTGGCTTTAGATGTTACAGTACTGTGATAGTCATAAATTGACCTGTTCGTGAATTAAATCCATGGGACAAGACATTCAGGGAAACAGATAGAAACGCAAGAGGAATGTGTGTGGGATACCAGAGGAAGTTTTTGCATTGTTGATCCTGGTGAAGTATTGTGTAGTGTCATTGACAGTACTGTCGGTGATTCATTACTCGTTTCACAGTTAACACACTGTTAATATATATTGCTCATACATGTTGAAGGTTTTTGGATGTTATTGTTCAGTATTTCACTGAAGCCTTTCTTTGACCACTATCTGTGTGTGTGTGTGTGTGTGTGTGTGTGTGTGTGTGTGTGTGTGTGTGTGTGTGTGTGTGTGTGTGAGTGTATATACATCTGTGTATATATATGTAATATGTGTGTGTGTGTGTTTGTATCTCTATTATCTGTCTCCATCAAAACATATATATACACACATATATATTTATATATATGTCTTTTTTTTTTCAAACTGTTTTTTTTAACCCTTTTCCTACCAAGAAAATAGGTCACTGTACTATTGACCAAGTAATGTTAGGAGAGAGACTTCAGAAACATTCAAATTATGCCTGTTTTTTTGCCATTTTTGCCTCTTCAAACGTCGTGTAAATGCAGAAAGGAAATGACAAGAGTATACTCCCTTTGCCAGAAAATGATTCACGTCAGCAATGTGGTCATTTTCTATTTATATACTTGAAACTGAAACTATGGTTCAGGGCACGAAATCCTCGTGACTCGGTCCTCAGAGAGAGAAAGCTGAGTCAAGAGGATCTTGTGACGCGGTACGGAATGTGTTAATGCATGCGTATTGTTTTGCCTACACTGTACAGGCAGTATGTTGCTGCACAGTCTGCATACTCCGTCTTCAGTGGGTATGCATGCTGGGTGTTTTGATGTTGCCATAAGCCACTAGACAGTGACATCACTCACAGGATCTTTAACGTGCTTATCAAGTCCCTGCATGTGTATATACATGAAGAGGATTCAGACGTTATTTGGTGTGAATTGAACGACTGAATAGCCTATACCGGTAACACAGTTAGATATGAGATGACAGTGTGTGAAAGAGAAAGAAAAAAAATCCAGTTAAAGGAGAGTGTTCAACAGACCTGAACTGCCCCCTGGGGGCTCTTTCAGTATCCCCACCTTCAGGAAATTCTGTGCTAGAAATTTCCTCTTTTCTGTCACTCTCTTTGTTTTGCCCTTATTTCTTTGCTTTCTGTCATTTCTTCCTGTCCTTTTCTGCCTTTCTGGTCCGTTCACCTGTATGTGTTCGATAAAGTCTTATGTACAATCTCTTGATAATCGGCACATGTATCAAGTGCATTTTTAGCTTTAGGGAAATGAGATATGCAGAAGTAATTTTAGGTAATTTAGGCCTGTTTTTAATGTTTTAGTGTCCTTGGTTATGATTTATATTCGGGTATATTTTTGAAATCCCCTTTGTGATGAATTGGACGGAGTGGTCAATTGCCAGGGGCATTTTATAGATTATTTGGGCAAATGCATTGATATGTGTACTTAATTTTCTTTTCCTTTTTTTTTTTCTTTTACTGTTGAAGTATCGTGTAGGTTTTGAAACAGTTATAGCCCTTGATATGGCTCTGCGCAGTCGGCTGGGCTTTAAACAAAAACAATAGTAATAATGTGTGCTTAATTTTCGTCTTTTTTTTCCTGTTGAAGTATTATGAATGTTTTGGAGCGGTTATAGCCCTGATATGGTTCTACACGTCATGTTTTAAGAAATAATGTATTTACACAGTCCTGGGTTTTAAAGAAAAATAATTATGTATGTATGTTACACAGTCAGCTGGGTTTTAAAGAAAAATAACAATGTATGTACGTATGTATGTATTTATGTATGTACATGTATCTATGTATGTATGTATACATGTACATATTTTGTATGTATGTATGTATGTATGTTTTTCTGTGTGTTTCTGCATCAGGTGTCATTGTAAAGAGTATATGGACTGTTTCAGATGTTGAAGTTCTTTTCAACCTGTTCTTCAGTCAAGATGAACTTGAATTGCTGTAGCAATTAGCATATATGGCATTGAATAGTACTGGTACTAGTGGTAGGAATGTCAAGTGGTGTGGTAGATAGACTGTTTCATACTTATGAACACATTGGCAAATATACAACATATTGTCTTCAGAAAAAAAACAAACCTACGCATCTAAATCAAATAGTTTTTTCTCTCATTTCTGAGGTCAGTGCACAAAATATGCGGTAACAGTAGGATTCATCATTTCATGTGATGTCAAAACGTTAACCCTTCGACTGCTGCACCCTGTCCACCAACTGCAAAAACTTAATCCTTCGACTCCCTCACTCTATCCATCAGCTTCCCACAGGAAGGCAGTGCAAGGAATGCTGGTGGACATGGGGGTACGGGTGTTAAAGGGTTAAAAGTATGAAAATGTTGGAGATACCAGTGTTGTGTGTCAGCAGAGACTTCTGTTGTAGGTCATGATGTGACAACCATCCCTCCGGATTTAAACACAATTCATGCAAATCAAGTGTCACTGCCCTTGTGATGAAAAGTCACACATTGTAATGTGTCCTGCCAGATGTTCTGTCTGTTTGTTGATAGGCAGAAACAGATACTTAGAAACACTAGATGTGTTGGAACACAAAGATCAGCCAACCCTGCAGGTACCTGTTTTGCCTGGGCCTGGCTATTATACTGCGTGGTAGCAAGGATGGAAATTTCAGCAACGTTGCTTGGTCAGATAGGAGGGGCCATGGTAGCATCTGTACTAGTTATTCTCATCATCATCATCAGTCATTTTGAATTGTTTAGTGGAAATGATCTTGCTTTCTAGGTAATTGAACAGTGCCTGTGAATTTTGGGGGTGGGGGGTTAGAGAGGGAGTGTGTGTTGACAAATGACAGTCTTCAATATTTGTTTGTCATATCAAGTAAAAGTGTGGTTATCTACTTCTAGCCCGGTTGATTGGAAAACGTGTGTACTGCTGCTTTGAAAGCAAGTGTTCCCCATTACAGCAAACCTCTACAGCAGAATAATGCATATCAGGAGAACACTTCAGATGATTATCCATTCCTTGAACTATCACGAACAAAATAAATCATACGCTGCGTTCAGCGAAAAAGATGTTATACAAATCTGGTCAACAGTTTTAAGTCATCAGTTGTGCATTTTGTTGATTGGTTGGAAAAAAGTTTGTTTCTTAGGTCTAAGTTCAGCAGAGGGATTTGAGTGAAATACTGGTCGCTTTTGTTGAATTGACTATACTCGTCACTTTTGTTGAATTGAGTACACTTGTCACTTTTGTTGAATTGACTATACTCGTCACTTTTGTTGAATTGATCAGTGATGATGTGTGCATTTGAATGAAAGTCCTCTTCGAACGGAGTTTAGTGAAAGATGTGGTGAATGGCTTTACAGTATGGTCAGCTGTACTAGCTTTACAATACAAACGTATTGGCTTTACAATACAAACGTACAATACAAACGTATTGGCTTTATATACAGTATGATCAAATAGAAATTTAGTTTTTCACTTTTCGTTCAGTTTGTATATCGGATTTTTGATTGCTTTGAATTTCTTTTGTGTTTTTAAAATTTTTTTATTGACTGTAACATAAACAGTATTTTATCAGTGACTTTGAGTATTTATTATTGATCAATTGTTTACAGTCTCTCTTTAGATTGTTTCAGTAATTTTACTATTGTTTTTTTTCCCCTCAAGAAACAAGTTTTTCTTTTTTCAGATGGCCTTGTAAGACAAGTTGGCTCCCTGGTCGTTCTTATGTTTGTGTATGGTTTTGTTGTTTGGTTTTGTTTAACATTTTCTTTTTCACTGCTGATAATGGAACGTGTCCCCGGACTATCACACTAGTCGTCGTCACCAACCCTTTTGTTGTTGCTGCTTTGGTTGGCCGTCTCCATGACATTACTGATATGTTTTCCACTTCCGTACGTTTTATGATCATATCTGCATGCTGTGTTTCTTTTCTAGTTGTGTATATTTTAGGATCATATCTCTAGGCTTTACAATGTGTTTCCTACTTCTGTTATACTTAACCAAAGTGATTGCCAGAGCGTTCAGGCAAGTAGAAACCGAAATTACACAAAAATGGAATGAGAACCTTTGACCCCCGCACACTGTCCACCAGCATCCTGCCTTGTCAACCATGCTGGCAAAGCAAAGACTTAACCCTTTGACTCTCTCACCCTATCCACCAACTTCCTGCAGGAAGCTGGTGGATAGGGTGAGGGAGTCCAAAGGTTAAGTTTTTGTAGTTGGTGGGAAGTGTGCAGGAGTCAGAGGGTTAACAACACAGGCACAAATTTTCAGCCAACTGGCCTTTGTCAAGCATATATACAAAAAGTCAACATAAATAAAGTACACAGGAAAAAACAGAAGCAAAACTTCTCTGATGTTTTGTCACCTGCCGTTTGTTCCTGTTCACCATAACATAGGGAAGTCATGCTACGGTTTTTGTTTTGAGTGTTTATTTTTGTTGTCTTCTGTAAATGCAGAGGCCAATAACAGTCTGAACATTTGTGCCTGTGCCTGTCTTGTTTTGTTATGCTGACAAAATGTTCTGTTCTTGCATAATTCTTGTTCCTGCATACCTTGTAATTTTTGTTTGTAGTTTTGTACATTTCATGATCATATATGTATACACTGTTTTTCTACTTCTGCAGAATTTTTTGTTGATCATATCTGAATGTTTTATGGTTTGTTTGTTTTTACGTCCGCAGATTTTTTCTGTCATATCCTAACGGTTAAAAAAAAATTTTTTTTACGTCTATATACTTTATGATCATATCTGTACGCTTTTGACACGTATGTTTTATTTCTGTATACTTAGTTTATGAAATGCTGATATAAACTTGCATTCTGTCATTCTTTCATTTATGACCTCACAAGTCCCATGACAGTGTATGGCGTCATAGATTTGTATGACTGTAAGTTTTCTTTTATATTGACTTTTTTTTTTTTTTTTTTGACGGGGAAGGGGGAAAAATATACTCTGTAAATATATACTCACTGTACGGTTAATGTTATTGTGCATATAGGCTTGATGAGTGGTGTGCCAGCACTTCAGTCACAGCAGAGATCTTGTGCGTGCATGTATGTAAAATTTTTGGTCGCAGTGAATATATGATACAATGGGAGAAAATGGTAATTTCCCGTTTTCCTATTTTCATGGAAGGTATGCTTGCACTCTTTTATTGCTGAAGCACGATAACCAAGAACGACTCAGATTTAAAAGTGATAGAATAAATGGAAATCATCGGCCTTTAACGATTTGACTCCCTCACTCTGCCCACCAGCATCCTGCATTGTCAACCATGCTGGAAAAGCAAAAAACGTAACCCTTTGACTCCCTCACCCTTTCCACCAACTTCCTGCAGGAAGCTGGTGCAAAGGGTGAGTGAATCAGAGGGTTAGTTTTTTTGCTGTTGGTGAATAGGGTACGGGAGTCAAAGCGTTAATGCTTTGACTCCCTCACCCTGCCCCACCAGCATCCTGCAATGTCAGCCATGCTGGAAAAGCAAAAAAACGTAACCCTCTGACTCCCTCACCCTATCTACCAGCATCCTGCATTGTCAACCATGCTAGAAAAGCAAAACCTTAACCCTTTGACTCCCACACCCTACCCACCAGCTTTCAACAGGAAGCTGGTGGATATTGTGAAGGAGTTATAGGATTAAGTCTTTGCAGTTGGTGGATAGGGTGCGGGAGTCAAATGGTTAAAAAAAAAACCCAGTAGGCCTACTTATGGAATCTGTTGTGAACAGGTCAAGTGAATTCTGTTGTGATCAGTTTCTTTAAACAAACCTTTGTGAAAATCACAGATGAAGAAAAAGTGCAAAAGTGGTAATAAAATTATTTTACGCATTTACGCACACATGATTAATACACATGTTTTAGAAATGAAATCATTAACAAACAAGTCCAACTGAAAAGTGTAAATGAAAACGTAACCCCTGCAATGCTGCATCCTATTTGCCAGCTGCAAAAACTTAACCCTTTCACTCCCTCACCCTATCCTTCAGCTTCCTGCAGGAAGCTGGTAGATAGGGTGAAGGAGTGAAAGGGTTAAAGTTTTTGCTTTGCTGTCCTGGTTGATTGTGCAGGAAGCTGATTGATGGGTTGTGGGAGTCAAAAGAGTTAATGATCTGTCTTTTCATGACCACTGTTTGAGGAATTGTGGAATGGGAATTTTGTCGTGAACAGTTCTGAGTTAAGCCACAACATTTGATGTAAAATAGGCCTACTGTGTTTTAGAATGTGTGTGTGTGTGTGTGTGTGTGTGTGTGTGTGTGTGTGTGTGTTGTGTGTGTGTGTGTGTGTGTGTGTGTACACACATATAGATCTGTGCATACACACACACACACATACACACACACACAATACACACACACATTTATTTCATTGTTAAAACCTGACCATTAGTGGTGAAAAAAAAAAGACTGGAATTAAAACGTGATATGTGGGAAACCTGTAATTTTGAGAACCCAAACAAATTTTATTTGTACATTTATATTTGTGGCTGTCTTTTATAAGATCTAACAGCAGTTTTGGCTCATTTCTGGTTATGTTGGAAAAAAAACATCTAAGAAATCTGACTTTTCCTGTCTACACACACACATGCATTATGACTAAATTTTCTTGTTCTTGACAAAATTTTCTTGTTCTATCGAAAAAAAAAAAAAAAACAGCCAAGAAATCTTTAACTGCTATGGTCTAAAATGTACACAGCTTTAAAAGCCAGCATAAATTCCTTTCTCACCTAACCTTTGATACTTAAACTAGATACTTAAACTGTAGCTAACTACCACAAGTCATCTGACAAGGGATACTCATTGACAGCCTAATTTTGTTATTGTTTTATTATTGGTTTGATGAATTAACATTATTATTGTTATTTCTATCATTATTATCTGTCATCGTATGTGTGGCAATGATTGTACAGCTAATGTAGTGTTTTTGAAATGTACATTGTAAAGTTAACACAGAGTATTACTGAATGACTCCCCTCACCCCAAGTGTTCATGTACTTGGTCCGTAGAGTGCAATAATAATAATGATAATGAAAACCCATGTTTGCCGTGCGATGGTGTCCCAAGTAGAGTAGCGACTTGCATGCTTTGACAGTGGGATGTTGCACTTGGTTAACTATGCACGACAAACAAGCACGGTGTTGGTTGGTTCCTGTATCCCCCCCCCCCCCCACTTTCCCCCCTTTTTCCTGTCCCATTGTCCTACTCTAGTAATCCAGGTGTAACGGACATTTTTCATCTTAAATCAATAAAGATCTTGATAGAGAGTGGTTCCGGTCTTGTGATGATGTTTGTGTGTACATACTTTTGTGAGTGGGTCTGTATCTCTCTCTCCCTCCCTGTCTCTCTTTCTTTTTCTCTGTCTGTCTGTCTCCGTCTCTCTCCTTCACCTATATGCATGCCGCACACACACAAGCACACACACATCATCTTCACTTAGAAAGAATCCTGTAGGACTGTTATATGTGTATGTTGTATGCAAATTGTTTTCAAACAGTAAAATTGTCTCAGAGGTCTCTTCTTTCACACACACACACACACACACACACACACACACACACACACACACACACACACACACACACACACACACACACACACACACACACACACACATATCATCTTTACTTACAAAGAATCCTGCAGTGCTGTTATGTGTTATGTTGCATGCAAATTGTCTCGAAGGCTGCTCCTCCTTTCACACACACACACACACACACACACACACACACACACACACACACACACACACACACACACACACACACACACACACACACACATATACACACACATATACATGCAAAAACAAAAATCACACATACACATTCACTCACATAACCACCTCTCACAAAGAAGTGCACAATCACCAACATTTGTACACATACATGCATACTCAAATAACTTCTCACAACACAAATCAAATTCATCCGTGATTATTTGAGTCGACATTGTCATCATTATTAGAACGTAGAAACCTGAACAGTTGAAAAAGGACTTCGAGCAAGATATCAGTGCATAAACCATTTGGTCCACTTCCAAACCATGTTATTATTAATATCCCTGTTATTAGTGTTTTATGCCCAGCCGACTGCTCACAGCCATAACAAGGCGATAACCATTTTAATATAAACACATCAATGACCGAAGAAAAAAAAAAGAAAAGAATATTCACACATCAATGAATATTCATGTAAATAATCTATGGATATGCTCCAGGCATTGGCTATTCCACCCAACAGATCACCAGGAGCAATTAAAAAAGACAACCTTGAATACAAAAGTATTAACATAACAAAAGTACACAAAGACATACAGAAAAGCTGCCGTTAAGCAGTTCACACTGCCTTAGCGCTAAAAAAGCAGTTGATATAATAATAATTTTATATGTAAACAATAATCAATCCTAACACACAAAGCATATAAGGCTTTAAGGTAAACATAAAGATGGATGGATCAGCAAGGTGGAAAACGAGAAAGAAGCAGATGACATAAGGCAAAATGAGAAACAAAGAGATGACATAAGGCAAAATGAGAAACAAAGAGATGACATAAGGCAAAAAAGAGAATAACAAAAGAGATGACATAAGGCAAAATGAGAACAAAGAGATGACTAAGGCAAAATGAGAACAGAGATAAAGCAAAATGAGAAAAGAGATGAAAGAAAAGACATGAAGAGCAAAATGAGAAAAAAGAGATGACATAAGGCAAAATGAGAAAGAGAGAGATGACATAAGGCAAAATGAGAAACAAAGAGATGACATAAGCAAAATGAAAAACAAAGAGATGACATAAGACAAAATGAGAAACAAAGAGATGACATAAGGCAAAATGAGAAAAAAGAGATGACATAAGGCAAAATGAGAAACAAAGAGATGACATAAGGCAAAATGAGAAACAAAGAGATGACATAAGGCAAAATGAGAAACAAAGAGATGACATAAGCATAAATGAGAACAAAGAGATGACAAAACAAATGAGAACAAGAGATGACATAAGGCAAAATGAGAAAAAAAAAGATGACAGACTGCAAAGGAGCAAGGCAGAAAGCAGGGACTGACAGAAAAGAGGAAACTTCTAACGCAGAATTTCCGGACAGTGGGGTTACAATACTGAAAAAGCCCCCAGCATCGGCATGTGTGATGCTCAAGAGTCAACAAAGAGCATCAGGCATTTCTGGGTCAGTCTGAAAGTTTCAGACATTTTTGCAGAAGAAAAAAATAAACTACTCAGATCAGGCTGTTCAGTTTCATTCAGAAATGCCTGCGATTTTCTGTGATGCCAGGGAACACATGAGCTTCTCACTGGTTGTTAACCCCTTGACTCACGCACCCTGTCCACCAATTGCAAAACTTTGACTCTTTGATTCCATCACCCTATCAACCAGCTTCCTGCAGGAAACAGATGGACAGGGTGAGGGAGTCAAAGGGTTCAAGTTTTTGGAGTTGATGGACAGTTTGTGGTAGTCAAAGGAATGACAAAACATTTTGACCCAGCATGGAAAAAGCTGGCTAAAACGCGACATTTTCATTTTTTAGTTTTCAACTCATCTTAAAAAATTTACAGCTTATAAACTAACATAAAAAGAAAAACGAAAAAAAAACCCCAGAATTTACTATACTTTTCTTTTTAGATGCGTCTGAATTTTGTAATCATATTTTTGACATGGGAAGGGTTTTCAACTTGTCCTACAATTTCAAAATTCATATACTAACATGCAAAAAACAGAACAAACGAATCTATTATAATTTTCTTTTTAAATGCATGTGAATTTTGTTAAGTGTCTTTTTGACACAGGAAGTGATTTCAACTCGTCCTAAAATTTCAAAGTTTATAAATTAACATGCAAAAAACAGAATCAATTTATCCATAATTGTCTTCTTTTTAGATACATTTGAAATTTGCTAAGCCTTTTTTTTGGCAGACACAAGAAGGACATTAATTAATAAAGAAGATTAGGAAAAGACAAGCAACATCTATAGGACACTTCATTAGACAACAGAAATTAGAGCACCTAGCCATAACAGGAAAGCTGGAGGGAAAGAGAGCACCAGGTAGACCCAGGGAGAAAATACTGGACAGGCTTCCAGGGTGGCTGGGGACAGAGAGGGTGGGAGATGTGTTTGCAGCAGTGAGGGGCAGGTTTGTATGGAGGGCCATGATCGCCAACACTATGCGGCAGGGTACATGACAATGATGTATTTTTGACACATGAAGCAACATACTCATAAATTTGAAAGAAAAAATGTCTTTAAATAAAGAACTCTTTTTAGGATGCTTTCAGTTATAAGATACGATAGAACTTCAGAAAATTGAAGATCAGATATTGAAGACTCAAAATAAGGAAAGATCTCGGTTAACTTGGTTTTAACCATATCCACCTATTTATAGCCATAGCTACAACTGGCTGGTTGTGTCATCGGCCTGGTTTTCCTATTATGGTCTCAATTACATCATATCACTTAACAATGATTTGGATAATCAAAATGTAACACTCTCCATGATGTATTATTTTTACCAACATAAACAAAAAACACTTATTTATTAGTGGGATTTTTCTGGTGTTTTTTCGTTAACTTCATCAATATTCCCACGATTGTTAAGCTAACGAAAGCGAAATTAAGGAATCTATGCAAACTTTTATACAACAGCACGAAAATCAGAGAAACTTAATAATCGCTGTTCAATCTATTAATATTTTTGTTCTCTGTACAGTTTGCTTTATAGAATATTTCTGACACAATGTACAACTATTTGTAAACAGCAGCACTCCTGGTTTTCCTATGCACAGCCTCAATGTAACCAGGGTCCTATAGGACCTAACACTACTATCCTCAAGTAATAAAACGCTCCAAAGTCTGATCCTTGAGTATTAAAGTGTTCCGAAGTCTGATCCTTGAGAAATAAAGTGTTCCGAAGTCTGATCCTTGAGAAATAAAGTGTTCCAAAGTCTGATCCTTGAGAAAAGTGTTCCAAAGTCTGATCCTTGAGAAATAAAGTGTTCCAAAGTCTGATCCTTGAGAAATAAAGTGTTCCAAAGTCTGATCCTTGAGAAATAAAGTGTTCCAAAGTCTGATCCTTGAGAAATAAAGTGTTCCCAAGTCTGATCTTTGAGAAATAAAGTGTTCCAAAGTCTGATCCTTGAGAAATAAAGTGTTCCAAAGTCTGATCCTTGAGAAATAAAGTGTTCCGAAGTCTGATCCTTGAGAAATAAAGTGTTCCAAAGTCTGATCCTTGAGAAATAAAGTGTTCCAAAGTCCAAAGTCGTGTTACACAAAAATATGTACAGGAAATTCCTCACATCATCGTAAACACAAGACAATCAGAACAAGAGCAAGTGGCAGGAAGAAGATGACGAGTAACACAGATACTTTCACATCCACTATGAAATTAACCCTTTCACTCTCTCACAAGGCCACGATGTCTACAAAAAAACAGACCTGCACTCAAGAGTAGCTAACTTTGGTGGGAGGTAGATGACCTGAGTTTCCCAGAGACTTGAGGATGACGCGGCCAGAGGGACGAATCATGAGGTGTGTCAGACTTGAGTGGGCCAATGAGATCCTCAGCCATGCCTCTGGTGGAAACTGTAGTGCTCTGCGTAAAAGAAAAAAATAGAAATAATTCAGTATAAACCATTCTCTTTGGTCTAAAGGATTTTTTTTTTAAAAAGGGGTGGGGGTGGGGGTGCAAAAATAATTGTTAAATAAAGTCAAAAGTCAATTAAACATGATAAACATCTCGCTTTTTTCAATCTCCACTCAGCTTTGCATAAATTCACAAGATCGTCATGCCATACTTCCTTATGTTTAATATTTCTTGTATAATATAATAGAAAACATCGCTTGTTTCTGTCAAACTGTTCCAGTTATGTTAGCCTGATAATCTAAACAATTAACCAACATTTATGGGGAAAGCTGATTACCACTGTAAAAAATGTATCTGTCCTAGTTATGCTTGTTTCTGTCAAACTCTGTTAAGCTATGTTAGACTCTTAACTCTTTCCCTCCCTCATCTTGTCCACCAGCATCCTGCATTGTCAGCCAAGACAGCAAAGCCAAAACTTAACCCTTTCATTCCCTCACCCTATCCACCAGCTTCCTACATTGTCAGCCATGACAGCAAAGCAAAAACTTAACCCTTTCATTCCCTCACCCTATCCACCAGCTTCCTGCAGGAAGCTGGTGGATAGGGTGAGGGAGTGAAAGAGTTAATGTATTGAAGGGAAAGACCAGAAATCTTTCCTAAGTATTTCTACATGGACTTTAACTCACTCCCCACGGGGCGATTTTTCCTATGCTTTCTTCTGTATACTGGCCATTTGTATTGGTTAGTAAAAAATTCATTAAAAAAAAAGTACTCCACACAAATATATAAAAATTTAAGGGTTTATTGTTAACATGTTGGTGCACTATAGTGCAAAGTTTCAAGTGTTTCTTGTGAAAAATGTCTGATTTAGATGGGGGGTATAAATGACCCTTTTTCTGGTATAAAAATCATGCAGACCGCAGGAATGTCACTCCACATAATGATGACTAGGCTGGTCCAGAGAATGTTTTTGTTCACACAAATACAACACAAACCATGAAAAAAACATGTACTTACACAGTTTTCACACCACTGACAAGTAAACAGGCCAAGGAATACACATATGTACTTACGTAAGTTGACCCCACACAGAAAAAAATATCCAGAGAAACCTAACACTTACTAACACAAGAGTTATTCAGTTTGTCAATAGTCTGTATAGTTTTTTATTGTGTGGTACACCTGAAAACAGGAAATATCCTTCCCCCAGGCTGGCTTGTCCACACAGAGTGCTTTCCCACACTTTTCACAGCAGTTTGGTGTCTGGCGTCGCTTCGCAACATCAGGTTGGCGTGCAGCCCGCGCAGTGCACACAAAACAATCCCTGAATTTGGTTCTGCCAGTTTGGTACTGGCCAATCCGACTGGGGTAATGTCCACCAGCCAGGCGGGTCTCCGGTGTAGGCATGGGAGGAGCAGGAGCATGTCGGGGTAGAACAGCAGGCGCAGCAGGAGGACCAGCAACAGGTGCAGCAGAAGGACCAGCAACAGGTGCAGCAGAAGGACCAGCAACAGGTGCAGCAGAAGGACCAGCAACAGGTGCAGTAGAAGGACCAGCAACTGGCACAGCAGCAGGAACAGGGACAGGAGCAGCTGCAGGAGTGCTGTGGTATCTCTCTGCAAGAGCATTGCCCACAGCCACCACAAACTTCTTGAGTGAAAACTTACGCTGCCCCTCAATGCGGTGAAATTTGTTGTGTAAAATGTATGCCTGAATCAGGGACAGCGTAAACAAATGGAAGAAAAGTTTCTTCCACCACTTCATGGTCTTCCTGTTTAGAGGCATGTATGCCATCAGCTGGTCACTCTTATCCACACCTGCCATGTTCTGGATGTAGTCCTGGACTGCCACAGGCTTGTTTTTTCTCCCGCTGCGTGACACCACCTCTTTCATTTCTGTCGGGTCCATCTTTGTGGTGATCAGGTGGACTGGTTTCTTGTCCATCCACTTGAGGACACTGACTCCACCTACAACAGAAAGCAACATGTAAGCTGTCAGAGATAAAAATGTCTTATCTGATCATAGAGTTTTGATTTATGATATTTATTGATACATGAAATGACACCACACACATTGGTCCTCATCACAGCAGCTTTCAGCTAAATAATCTTGAAAATTCTGAAAATGCAAAGAAAATATTAGCAGTATCATGGTCTGTGAAGCACACTGACAGATTGAAAATGCTAAAACAGACAATACATAAACTTCAATTCAACATCAATTCAGCTGAGTCTACTACTACTATAATGCTCAGTGTCAGAATATTTCAAATGTTCACACACTGATTACACACAGAAACATACCAATGTGAGGGATAGACACCTGTTTATTTATTATTATAAATTGTATTGTATATGTATTCAGTTATACAACAACAAAAAACCAACAACAACAACAAACAACAAAAATGAGAATTTAGTTGTCGGCATCTTCAGTTGCAGTTCTGAAAAGAAAATGTAATAAAATATAATGAAATATAATATAAATGTAATAAACATAATATGTAATAGAAATAAACTAAACTCATCAATAAAAAACATGATATATAATAAAAATAAAACAGACTAATCAATAAAAAGAGCACAATAAAATTGTATACACATACCTTGTCGGAATGCTCGAACTGTGCCGCGCTCGACAGGTGCTTGAATTTCATGTTTCGGCAGGCCGATGCGGTTGGAACGTACTGTACCCACGCAGTGTGTGTCCTTTTCCACCAGTTTGTCAGCCAGCTCAGGGCAGCAGTAGTAATTGTCAACATACATACTGCGCCCTTCATTCAGCAACGGTTCTGCCAGCCTCATGACCACATCCACCGGTTTGTTACTGATTTGAGGGTCTGCTGCAAAGATCTCGAAGTCGTATACATAAGCTGAACTCGACTCGCACAGCTCATACAACTTCATGCCCCAGCGAACAGGCTTGTTCTTCATGTAGACACGAAAGCCTACCTTGCCCCTCCAAGGACACATAGCCTCATCTATGCACACATTTTCTCCAGGCACATAAAGTTCCCTGAACTTGCGGCGGAGATGGCTGTAGACAGGCTGGATCTTCTGCAGTGGGTTGTGGCCTGGTCTGCCCCTAGGAATGAAGTCTGCATTGTTGCTAACATGCAACATGGCCAAGATGAGCTGGAACTTGTCCCGGCTCATTATAGCTTTTGCAAATGAAGTTTGCAGAATTGGGTTCATAGACCAATAGTCTGACACTTCAGGCTTATGTAGCAGTCCCATGTGCACCAAGATGGAAAAAAACCCAATCAAATCTCTCTGTGTAATGTTTTTCCACTGGTGAAAAATACTTCTAGGAGATAACACACCTCTGGTAGCAAGATTTTCTTGGGCATAGCGATTGGTCTCTGTAACGATATGACCTAAAAACTCGTTGTCAAAAATCTGATCAAAGAAATCGAGAGGGGCGTGGCCTGCCATGTTTTCCAAACGAAGTCCCTCTGTGTTCTGGCCAGAGTAGTCAGGAATACACGGAAACATGAAAAAATCTTGGTGCCATTCCTTCCTCAACAATTCTAGAACCTCCTCTCCAGTCACTTGTCTGCCGCCAACCCGTATAGCTTCGTCACTTGAGCTACTACTAGCCTCACCACCCCCCTCCTCCTCTTCTTCTGCACCGGCCTCAAAACTACTGTCAGACTCACCAGTCTCAGACTGTTCAGCGATAAAATCACTCTCACTGTCTTCCTCATCCTCTTCTACGTCTGATCCAGGAGTTTGTAACATTTCAATTACTTCTCGAGTCGTGAAACGTCGATGTCTCTGCTGTCTCTCCTCACGCGTTGAACTTGCAGACGCCATTGTTGTTATGAAAAACGACACCGACCAAGTGGGTACGAAATCAAACTTCGCTTTGTCATTCTATAGCAGACAAACTGATACTGGTTTGGGATCTGGCAGACGATTGGTTAAGCTTGAGAGCCATCACTCTATTTTTGTACAAAAGTTGACGTCATTGTTCTAAAAAAATCTGAAAGTCGGAAACTGCGATCGCAGTGGTTCGTGTGGAAGTGGTGTGTACGAGACCACTGCGATCGCAGTGGTTCGCGGGGAGTGAGTTAATAACAAGCCACAACTAATCCGACTTCACCTTTTTGAATTTGCATTGTCAAATGTAAAACATCCCCAAATAATTGCTTTTTCGTTTTCAATATTTTCACACAAATACAGCCGCCCTGACAAACACACTGCCATTAATTTATTTAGAATCCAGAAGGAAAAATATTTTTTAACACTGCCACAATTTAGTCACTATGGCTGCTGGTAAAAGGCATTCTTGCAGTTTCATACTTGGGTCTCAGAAAGAGCACACAGCATTCTGACATTATTATTATAATCCAATTTATGACACAGCGGATTTAAAAAACATATCTGATTATAGATTTACACATAATTAAGGACTCTAAAACATACATAGATATGGGTGCTTCTGCAAATCTCATTTCCCTAGACCAAAAAATGCACTTAATACAGGTATCAATCCTAAGAGAATGTACATAAGACTTTATCGAACACATACAGGTGAATGGACCAATAAGCCAGAAAATGATAGGAAGAAATGACAGAAAGCAAAGGAACAAGGCAGAAACAAAGAGAGTGACAGAAAAGAGGAAATTTCTAGCACAAAATTTCCAAAAGGGGGGGATACTATTCATACTAAAACAGCCCCCAGCATCCCCACAGGGGAACCTTCTGACCGAATGTACATTTACCCACTTGACTACTGACAACCGCGCCCGTCAATTTGTACAACACCATCATGGGAGATAATCCATTCACCATGGGAGATAATCCATTCACCACTGACCAGTCCAACAAAACAACTCACCTGCAAACAAAGTATCGTATAACGTTGGCGTGGCAGACGATAACTTCCACGCTGTCCCCTTTCTGGTCTGGGTCAGCCCTGTGGAAGTATTTGCGGAAGGCCGATTCAATCCGAGCGCCATCCTGGTAGAACTGCTGTACAGGATGCACAAAACAGGTACACTCCAGTACAATCAAAATATTTATGATGATAATAAAGAAGTATCTACATAGCATACTCACTCCATTACAATCGAATATTTATGATGATAATAAAGAAGTATTTACATAGCATATTCACTCCATTACAATCAAAATATTTATGATGATAATAAAGAAGTATTTACATAGCATACTCACTCCATTACAATTGAATATTTATGATGATAATAAAGAAGTATTTACACAGCATACTCACTCCATTACAATCAAATACTTATGATGATAATAAAGACGTATTGACATAGCATACTCACTCCATTACAACCAAATATTTATAATGATAATAAAGAAGTATTTACATAGCATACTCACTCTATTACAACCAAATATTTATGATGATAATAAAGAAGTATTGACATAGCATACTCACTCCATTACAATCAAATACTTATGATGATAATAAAGTATTGACATAGCATACTCACTCCATTACAATCAAATACTTATGATATAATAATGAAGCATTTACATAGCATACTCCTCTTACATAGTATTGATGCTCTGTGCATGTAACAGGCGTTATTAGATGTAATGTTACAAACACATAAAGAACTAAAGTATTCTTTTCAGTTCGAAGAAACACCTCCTGTAATGGGGTATTACAGATGCAAAAATCAAAGTCCCTTCCTGTTTTGGAACCACAGGAGCTGTCTAGTTTGTTTTTAGGTAGTTAAGGGTTCCTCATTCCTGCCATGCTGTCTTATAGTTATACTCACATGACTCTTTCTTATTTCTGCCTTTCAGGTCACTCAACTGTATTTCTTCCAAATTCTCTCCTTACCTCTCCAAAGATGGAGTATGACTGTTTTTATGGCAGGTAAAAAAATGTTCATACAACGAAAAATCTGCTCCCTCTACTAGTGCTTGGTAGGTAGACTTGTATGGATTCCCTAAACATGTGAATATTAAAAAGAAAATCTATTCTGAAGAAGTAATGTACACACTGCCAATATCAGATCATCAAAATGATTTAGAGCAGCATTTTTTTCTTCAGAAAATTAACACGGGTATCATAATCTTAAATTGCTAATGGATGGCAGAATTTTACAGACACAGTAAAAGAAAAAGATTAATGACATTTATGCGAAATCTTAAACAACCAAATTTTAACTCGTTCTACTATGTTCATTTTCTCAGTTTTCTTGCAAAATCTATTATTAAAGATTTTATGACATTCTTTTCATTTTTTCCATGAACTGCACGAATAGGATCTATCTCTTTCTGAATGTATTCTTTCAATGAGTTGAGACAACAGAAATAAAACAAAAAGCCAACAGAAATGCGTACACAAACAGAAACAAGGAAAAGAAAACAATAAAGAACCTGCTTTTCAACCCAAAGATAATTTGTTCAGGAACCGGTTCAGTGCTGTCTTCAGAGTATATGTGACTGGTTCTTGCGAACAGGGTCACAAGTCACAACGTGTGAACTGAGATACGGGCCTGAAAAGGTGGTGAGGGTCGATCTGGATGATTTGAGATTTTTGTTCCTACACATTGTCTGACCATTAATCTATCAATTATGGCAAAGATTAAAGTGAAATTTGGGCTGAAAGAGTGTTAAAATAACATTTTAAAGTGATAACCCATCGAGAATGTGCAGATTTTTCCGTGAAAATGCGTGTGTTTGAGCTTTAATTTAGGCCATGAAACCGTACAGGGCCTCAGCATATCGCATACCGTTGGAATCAGCTTGCGAAATAGCTAGTATGTAGTGCAGAACCACTTTATCTATCACTTCACTAAGTTTGATGAAGATCGAATACTGGTTGCTAAGGAAAAAGCAGAGAATTTTGTTGTCCTTCTTTAACTCTGCTTTTCTCAAAATGGCCGTCCCATCACCCACTCCCTTTAAATTACTGTAACTCGCTCAATTTTCCAGTTAGACAGTTGAATTATACATCATTGGAAAGAGCATTTTTTCTGCTTTCCGGTGATATAAATATCTCTATACCCCCCAAAATTAAGTTGTGACCCCATTCGTGAGAACAGGTCACATATATATAACACAGAAAATGGCAACAACTATAAAATACATAAAAATAAGGAAACAAACATCATTCAAGCTAACTAGTGTTCTAAGATCATAACTGTAACAGTGTAAGCATAAATCTCTATAACCTAAGTCACTGGAGTAAATTATGACAGCAGAACTGATTTTAAAAATACATGAAATACAGGACAGTCTGTTTCTTTCCATATATCAAGAGACAAACTTATACAAAATGAACAACCATTTTTCTTGTAATAAAACAATAGTTAAATACATAAAAACCACTCATTCTTTAGTTTTGATCCAGCATTATAAATACTTATTTTTTCAGTGTTGCAATTTTTTTCAGATGTGTGAATACACGTTTTTTTCCAACACTATGCTGGCAGTAAGTTGCTGCACATTCTGCACACTCTGAATATGATAGATGGGCATGCTGGGTTTTTTGTTCTTGTTGTCTTTTTTCATTTCCATATCCAGAAGTCACAAGACTCTGACAAGACTTACAGGATCTTGAACATGAATATTTCATACTCTACACACAATGGGGGTCTAGATACTGGCAGGGCTCCACATGTTCACCTGGGAGATCTGAAAAATCTCCATATTATACCCACCAGGTTTGAATCCAAGACTTTCAGACTGGAAGTCAAACATTTACCCACTTGAATACCATGCCCCGCCATTCTTAATAATGATGTCATGTATATCAACAATACAAGAACAAACTTTACTGTATGATGACGACAATGCTGATTAGGATAATATATTGAAAAAAAACAAATAACACACCCCACTATTGTAAACAATGATGATGTACATCAAAATTACAAGAACAAACTTTATTGTACAATGACAGTGATGACGACAATGCTGATTACAATAATAACAAATTGATAAAAACCAAATACCATACCCACCACTGTTAATAATGATGTTGTATATCAACAATACAAGAACAAACTTTATTGTACGCTGACAGTGATAACGACAATGCTGATTATCATAAGGATAAATTCATAAGCATCCAAGTAATTTTAAACAACTACTTCAATCAGACACTAAATGGAGAGAGATCATTCAGACTTACGTGACTCTCAGGTCTCCAAGTGGAGTGGTAGGGTTCGGGCTTGATGGGGGCGCCTTCCTTCAGCACATCGTCACGGTCCAGTGTGAGGCTGGGGAGGTACTTGTGGATGATGTCGGCCGTTTCCACAGCCCGTGACATGGTGGACGATACCATTCGTGTGTAATCCAGGTCAAGGTCACGCAGCCGTTCTCCTGTTATCTCAGCCTGCTGTCTGCCTGTTAGAGCAAATAAAAAATTTTGTGAGAATTCTAAATAAACTAAACAAAACAAAACAAAACAAACGAAAACTTTTTCCATTTAAATAATGCTGTCTAAAATGTGTGTCTATAATGTATGTAGGGGTAGAAACAGTAGAAAAGAACAAAAAGGAAATGTGATGGCGGGGAGGTGGAGGGGGGGGGGGGGATCTGTGGGTATCATCATCATCATGTGCTCTGCCCCATGGCGTCGGCGATCATGGCTCTCCATACTAATTCATCTTTTGTCGAATCAAGTATATCTCTCACCCTTTCTGTCTTATCCACTCCACAAGTCTGTCCAATATGTTTTCCATAAGCCTACCTGGTGCTCTTTTTGCCTCCAGCTTTCCTGTTGGGACTAGGTGCTCAAATTTCTCTTGACTCATAAATGTTGCCTGTCTTTTCCTAATCTTCTTCATTAATGTTCTTTTTGTGTTTGCTTCTTTCAAGACTGTCTCGTTTTTCTTGGCTCTCCATGGAGTCTATCAGATAATTGCTGGCAGTTTCGGGTAGAAAACAAAAGGAACTGGGTATGTATCCACCTTTTACCCACCAGAATCAAATCCATGATCTTCAGACTGGAAGTACAACACTTACCCACTTGAATACCACGCCTCACCGTTGTCAATAATGATATCATGTATATCAACAATACAAGAACAAACTTTATAGTATGATATTGATAACAATGATGACGACAATGCTGATTATGATATTGACTTCAGACACTACATCATCATCATCATCATGTGCCTTGCCGCATGGCGTTGGCGATCATGGACTTCCATCTGTCTGTATCTCTTGTTGCCCCAAGCATCTCCCCCCCCTCCTTGTCTTCAGCCACTCTGCAAGTCCGTCCAGCATTTTCTCCCTGGGTCTACCTGGTGCTCTCTTTCCCTCCAGCTTTCCCCTTGTGACCAGGTGCTCCAAACAGACACTACATGGAGAGAGATAATCCAGACGTACATAACTCTCAGGTCTCCAAGTGGATATCATTATTAACGGTATTATTTCTTTTACTTCCTATAATTCAGTATTTTTTTTCTAACTGGGGGAGAGCAGAGGGATGTTGATTTAAGCTATATTCATGACTTAAATATGTACATTTATACTAACGATAGAGCTACGGACTACATCAAAGACAAACAGTACCTAAAGCAGTCAGAATGCGTTCCACATCAATGGCAGCTGTGTCTACGTACTGTCCATGACGAATAAGAATGAGGTGGCGCGTGGCCTTGGGGGTTTTCCTTTTCACCTCCTCTTCGTAACTTTCCTTGTTTTCATCACTGTTCTTTGGCGGTTTCACAAGCGACTTGGGGTCCCGTCTGACAAAAAAAAAAAAAAAAAAAAAAAAAACCATTAGTGCATGAAGATAACAAATTTTTACAATATTGGTTGTGATAAGTTCAGCTCCATATCCATCAAGTACAAAAGCTCAACCTTTTGACTTCCTAACCCTTTCCACCAGCTCCCTACAGGAAGCTGGTGGATGGGATGAGGGAATCAAAGACTTAAGTTTTTGCTTTGCTAGCATGATTGCCAATGCAAGATGCATGTGGACAGGGTGTAGGAATCAAAGAGTTAAGATTACATGGAAGTGCTTTTTACCATGGTTTTTACTTTCTCGGTTTCACACACACACACACACACACACACACACACACACACACACACACACACACACATATATATATATATATATATATATATATATATATATATATATATATATATATATATATATATACTCCTAATCATAATTTAAGGGCCACTTCTTCCTTCCTCTCTAATTTTAAGTTGAAATAATTGACAATGTTTAGAATTGATTCTATGTTTTATTTCATCATTTCCACACCTGTTTTGGAAAAAGAAATTAGCACAATGACCCATTAGTGAACAGCACATGCATTTAAAGGAACATCCCCCCCTTTTCAAAAAACAGAAAGTGTCAGATTTGGCCAATCTGTTTTCAATATCGCGTGTGTCCGCCCCGAGCCTGGATGCATGCTTCACAGCGCTGATGCATCGACCCCACAAGGGTACGGAGTGTGTCCTGAGGGATGGCCGCCCACTCGATCTGCAGGATGTCGACCAGCCTGGCCAGGGTGCCCGGTGGGGGGTGGTTGTCCCTGATGCGCCTCCCGAGCACATCCCAGAGGTGTTCAATTGGGTTCAGGTCAGGTGAGCACGCTGGCCAGGCCATACGGACGACTTCATGCTGTTCCAGGAAGTCGGTCACAAGGCGTGCTCGATGCGCAGGTGCATTGTCGTCCTGGAAGATGGCGCCTTGACCAAGGTCCACAAGCGCAGGCAGTGCCACGGCCGCCAGAACCTCGTCCCGGTACCGGACCCCGTTCAGGATGCCGTCAATGGGGAGCAGGGGGGTCTGGGTACCACGGCTCATGCCACCCCACACCATCACCGACCCGCCGCCGTACCGGTTATGCTCTTGGACAGTGGCGTCAGCGAACCTCTCCCCTTGACGTCGCCACACCCGAGCCCGGCCATCGTTAAAGGTCAGGGTGAACCTGGACTCATCCGAAAACAAGACCCGGGCCCACTGTTGCCTTGTCCAGGTCACGTGCTCCCTGGCCCAGGTCATTCGGCGCACTCTGTTGACCGGTGACAGCACGGGTCGGACGGCCGGTCTCCGTGACCTCAAGTTTGCCTCATGTAGCCGTCTTCTCACCGTGCTGCAGCTGATGTTAGCACCTGTTGCGTCCCTCAGCTGACCCCTCAAGGTCACCGCAGTGGATGCCCTTTCCCTCAGGACGGAGAGGGCAAGGTAGCGGTCTTGCTGTCTTGTCGTTACTCTGGGTCGACCCGTGTGACGCCTTTCCTGGACTGCTCCAGTCTCATTGAAGCGCTCCAGCAGTCTCTGGATTGTGGAATGCGACACTTCAAGTCGTCTAGCAACTTCCCGCTGCGCTAGGCCTTCATCAAGCAGAGCGAGGGCTCTCCCCCGCTGCTCATCCGTCATCCGTCGTCTTGCAAGCATGGTTAAAATGAACCAAGAACGGGTCCTTTTTATCCTCGTCTGCGGGCAACTTTGGCTGGAGTAGTGTTCAAAAAGGGCTTGCCTTGCACGTGCAAAGCGAATTTTGTCGCTACCTTGCCTGCGTCGTCAGAGAGACCCTGCTGAAGATTCGACAATTTCGTGTGGAAATTGTCTTCCTTGGGCCGCCCATTGCAAATCGGCAAATCCCCAAACATGTGCCAAAAGGAAACTGCAATGTTGTCTGAGCTCTTATCCATTCAGTTACGGCAACGAATTGGAGAAAAGAGTAAGAGAAAATAGGTTATTTCTCCTTTCAAAAATTGACTCAAAAACGTTCCTGGCCCTTCAATAATGACGTGTAGTATATATATATATTGGTGTTCTTTATCAAGCTGGAGAACATGGCATCATGCACTATGTTTTGTGGGCAATTTTTCCACCAAGATGTTCTCAGCAGTCCACTGGCTTATAATTCATTATGTTTCTGCAACTGGATACCTGCATTTCAAGTGTACTTGATAAAAATAAAGGCCAAAGAGTCAAGAAAGGCATGTAATGATGTATCCATCTAGTTGAGAACAATGCTTCATCATTCAATTGATGCTTTAGGGTCCATAGGTATGCTACTATGGACCATGGACCTGTTCTTTGGCCCTATTTTAATCACGCACTACGTTACAGCAGCTGCCAATCATATTTCAAATGTGAGTGAATGTGACTTTTTATTATCTTCTTATCTCTACGACTAAGGATAAACCCTAGTAGGTGACAAACGTAAACTTTACCATCCCAGTTTGACCCTACGCATCCTTCCCATGATATGGTTGTCCTATACAACTCCATCGCAAGATTTCACTGATACAGTTGGTACACAAAGCCTTCAAAAGGGAAGTGGTCAGGGGCAGAGCGAGTGTTGTAACCAATCACTGTACGTAGTGTTGCGGGAGACAGGCAGAAACTTGAGAAAGCTTTATTTCCGATACGCCAAAAAATGGGGTGGTAAAGTTTACATTTGCTCCTAGATACGCGTACTTATCCCAATTTTCGTCCCATTTAATGCCTGTTCTTGGACTGCTTAACGTGTAGTTGTTCCAATGTGGCTCTCCATGATCATGCCATCTGCTATCCGAATCAAAATTGGGTCGAAAATCAGCGTGCGCGACTTTCTGGTCCTTGAGTTTCTCGTAGAGAACCAGTCCCACAACCACAGTGGCAGACGTAGTTATTATGCCGACCTGTCGCTTTTGTACAAAATGGCCAAGTCGCTGAAATATCTTCCAGTTCCAGACCATGTCTGTTGCCTGATGTGTTTGCTTTCGATTCAAACGACACGAAAGTTGTTTTACTTCCCTCTTCGTGCACAGTCACGTTGTTAAATCTTACGACTCGGCACTTGACGGGTTTCACGAGCTGAAGAGCTTAGGGGAGTGTTTATTATTGTCAAGAGAAGTGTCTTCTAATAGAAATCGTCTGAAATCGCCGAGGCCTGCGTCGGTAGTGTTGGCAGTAGTAGTAGTAGTAGTAGTAGCTGAGGGCTGGCTCGTAGCCTAGGCCTTCTGGCCTTTTAACGCCCTATCTTTTTGTTTTACGCTTTCTTCTTCGGGGTCTGAAAAGCATGCCTTAATATTCATACTTGAGCAAATCTGCTTCAGTCTATTTTTTTAAATAAAATTTTGAATTCTGCGTCATCGTCCAGGAAATTTTTGAATTTGTTAATGCTGTTAGTAAATTTAATTTCAAAAGGAATTTTATTCCACAATTTAACAATTCTGTTAGAAAAACAAAATGCTCTTGTGTTAGTATATCTTGCCTTCCAACCTGTCTGCACAGGTTTGCGCAGATTCCATGGATAGGGGGCTGGGTGAGGGGGGGGGGGGCATTTTTGTAATTGGCTTCCGATCCGATCTGTTGTTCAGGACTGGAGAAGGTGAAGCATTGAGGGAGAGAAGATCGGCGCTGCCTTCATATTGGTGCCTCAAGAAAAGATGAGGTCTCTACCACTTCAATCTCACACGACGTCAGGATTATAAGACAACCGTCACCTTTATCTTTTCCAAGTAACAAACGACTCCGCGATGCTGATGATATGATGACGATGATGTTTAAAGGATGTTAAACAATAACAATTATAATGAAACGAATAGAAAGCAAAGGTAAGGGGTTGGAACTAAACAGCAGGAAGACTGAAGTCATGGTGATCAGTAAAAAACATGAAATCCCCTCATGCAAAATAACAGCAAATGGCACAACCTTGACACAGGTTAATAAGTACAAATATCTGAGGACGGTCATTTCATCAGACGGCAGATGCACATCGGGAATTGCTGGCAGAATCGGCCAAGCCAAAACAGCATTCAAGAAGATGACAAGCATTCTTACCAACAAATGCCTGTCAATTAACATCAGAAAGAGAGTTCTTGAATGTTATATAGAACCAATACTGTTGTACAGATGTGAGGCGTGGACAGTCAACAAACAAAGCCAGAACAAGATTGAGGCAGCCGAGATGTGGTTTCTAAGAAGAATGTTGAGAGTTCCATGGACAGCAAAGAAAACAAATGAGACAGTCTTGATGGAGGCAGACACAAGTAGATCACTCATAAGGAAGATTAGGAAAAGACAGGCAACATTTATAGGCCATTTTATGATGAAGGGGGATTTGGAGCACCTGGTCACAATGGGAAAACTGAAGGGAAAGAGAGCACCGGGTAGACCCAGGGAGAAAATGCTGGACGGACTTGCAGAGTGGCTGGGGACGAGGGGGGTGGGAGAGATGCTAGGGGCAATGAGAGATAGAGACCGATGGAAGTCCATGATCGCCAACGCCCTGCGGCAAGGCACCTGATGATGATGATGAACCGGCTTCCACCCAGAGCTGGGCGTGCTATGGGCTCATTGGGAAGACTGGGACCACACAGTCGAGTCTCATCCACTTCACGGATGCGTCGTTGAGGGTGTTGCTCAAATCTTTTGACTAGCACCGCAGGTGTCTGTATCTCTAAGGCCCGGTTGACGCCAAGATATATTAAATTAGCAAGCGTAGAGTCATGCAGTCTCAATCCTAGATGGAACTCCACAGCATCATTATTATCATCCTCATCGACATCATCATCATCACTTTGTACAAACTGTGCCAGCCTCGATGGCATAGAAAGTGGACGAAAAAAGAAAGGTGAGCACAAAGGTAACCTCACTGAGTGCAAAGATATAAAAAAATAAAAAATAAATAAAATAAAATAAAAAGATTCTATGTGCATACATACACGCGTGTGTACACGCACACCCTCATACATAAACAGTTACACATGTAATCTACATACGTTACCACACACCCCCGCACCTATGGTCACACACACACACTTTCTGTATCACTCTGTCTCATTTGACCGCAGTTTCAGAGAATACTGATAAGTGGGAGGTGAGGGTGAGAGGGGGGAGGGAGTGGGTAGGGAAACAATAGCCAGATGTGGTACCCAATCAGTTGAGAGCTCTGCCCAAAACAGTGTAAGAGCGCAGTGCGAAGAGCTGTCAAGAGAGAACTGTGAGTGTCGGTGATAGCAAGGCCTTTTAACTCCCACAAAACTCCCGCACACTGTCCACCAGCATCCTGCACTGTCAACCATGTTAGCAAAACAAAAACTTAACCCTTTGATTCCCTCACCTTGTCCACCAGCATACTGCATTGTCAACCATACTAGCAAAACAAAAAACCTAACCATTTGACTCCCACACCCTATCCACCAGCATCCTGCATTGTCAACCTTGCTAGCAAAACAAAAACTTAACCCTTTGATTCCCTCACCCTGTCCACCAGCATCCTGCATTGTCAACCACACTAGCAAAACAAAAACTTAACCCTTTGACTCCCACACCCTGTCCACCGGCATCCTGCGTTGTCAACCATACTAGCAAAACAAAACAACCTAACCCTTTGACTCCCACACTCTGTCCACCAGCATCCTGCATTGTCAACCATGTTAGCAAAACAAAAACTTAACCCTTTGACTCCCACACCCTATCCACCAGCATCCTGCATTGTCAACCATGTTAGCAAAACAGAAACTTAACCCTTTGACTCCCACACCCTATCCACCAGCATCCTGCATTGTCAACCTTGCTAGCAAAACAAAAACTTAACCCTTTGATTCCCTCACCTTGTCCACCAGCATACTGCATTGTCAACCATACTAGCAAAACAAAAAACCTAACCGTTTGACTCCCACACCCTGTCCACCAGCATCCTGCATTGTCAACCATGTTAGCAAAACAAAAACTTAACCCTTTGATTCCCTCACCTTGTCCACCAGCATACTGCATTGTCAACCATCTAGCAAAACAAAAAACCTAACCGTTTGACTCCCACACCCTGTCCACCAGCATCCTGCATTGTCAACCATGTTAGCAAACAAAAAAACCTAACTCTTTGACTCCCACACCCTATCCACCAGCATCCTGCATTGTCAATCACACTGGCAAAACAAAAACTTAACCCTTTTGACTCCCACACCCTGTCCACCGGCATCCTGCGTTGTCAACCTTGCTAGCAAAACAAAAACTTAACCCTTTGATTCCCTCACCTTGTCCACCAGCATACTGCGTTGTCAACCATACTAGCAAAACAAAAAACCTAACCCTTTGACTCCCACACCCCATCCACCAGCATCCTGCATTGTCAACCATGTTAGCAAAACAAAAACTTAACCCTTTGACTCCTGCACCCTATCCACCAGCATCCTGCATTGTCAACCAGATTCCTTCGCTCTATCTACCAGCTTCTTGCTGCAGGAAGCTGGTGGATAGAGTGAGGGAGTCAAAGGGTTCAGTTTTTGCAGTTTGTGAATAGCAAAAGAAAATCTTAACCCTTTGATTCCCTCACCCTATCCAGGAGCTTCCTGCGTAGCAGGGCATGTGTTGATTGCAACAACATTAAATTACAAATTCTGAGTTCCAAGAAGAGGCAGATAAACATTTTAAGCCTTTGAACCCCGCACCTTGTTATCCAGCATCCTGCAATTTCAACCATGTTAACAAAGCAAAAAATTAAGCCTCTGACTCCCTCACCCTGTCCGCCAGCTTTCTGTAGGAAGCTGGTGGATAGGGTTAGAGAGTCAAAGAGTTAAGTTTTTGCAGTTGGTCGATAGGGTGAGGAAACCAAAGGGTTAATTACTTTTACATACGCGTAGCAGGACATGGATTGATTGCAATAACATTAAAATTACAAAGTATGAGTTTCACGAAGAGGCAATAAACAT
>JAPXFY010000025.1:8465431-8467931 GCA_030674185.1 Monoplex corrugatus | reverse complement strand
AAAAAAAAAAATTCGGCCAACTGGCCTTTGTCAAGCGTAAATGTAAGATCACAAACAAACACCTGGGAAAATTTTAGTCCTGTTCTCCCACTGGACGAAGCAGCAGGGAAGTTTGAGTCTTTTTCTCCTAATTTTGTATTTGGTGTTTGTTTGTGATCTAACATTCACGCTTGATTTGCGCCTGTCTTGTCTTGTTGTATTAAACACGCGTTCTGATTCTTTTTCGTGTTTTTTCTGGTTCCTGTCTGCTTGAACGCGAGCAGTCACACTTGTTTTGGATTACAATTTAAGTTTGATCGCTTTTATTTATTTGTTGATTCAATACTTTACTGAAACATATTGACAAACATAAGTATACCTCATTTAGCATCATGAAATATATACAAGTCATACGTTCAACACAATCCTATTACATATATAAATCCATGTGTAAATTTGTATCGTACAAAAGACGCTTGTTGTCTTCAGTTTTTTCCCTTTAGTGAGAAAAGCGAGGGTTGCGTCCCCTCAACATGAAGCTTTCTATGACTAAAATATCACATCATATAAAAATAAAGGGTTGGAACTAAACAGCAACAAGACTGAAGTCATGGTAATCAGTAAAAAAAAACACCATGAAATCCCCTCATGCAAAATAACAGCAAACGGCACAACCTTAACACAGGTTGATCAGTTTAAATATCTCGGAACGATCATCTTATCACCAGAAGGCAGATGTACATCAGAAATAGCCAGCGAAATCGGCCAAGCCAAAACAGCATTCAAGAAAATGACAAGCATTCTTACCAAACAAATGCCTATCAATTAACATCAGGAAGAGAGTTCTTGAATATTAAATAGAACCGATAATGTTATACGGTTGTGAGGCCTGGACAGTCAGCAAGCAAAGCCAGAACAAGATTTAGGCAACCGAGATGTGGTTTCTAAGAAGAATGTTGAGAGTTCCACGGACAGCAAAGAAAACAAACGAGATAGTCTTGATGGAGGCAGACACAAGAAGATCATTGATAAGGACGATTAGGAAAAGACAGGCAACATTTATAGGCCATTTTATGAGGAAAGGGGAATTAGAGCACATGGTCACAACAGGAAAGCTGGAGGGAAAGAGAGCACCAGGTTGATTGATTGATTTGGTTCAGTTTTTTCGTCGACACCCACCTCATGTGATATGGCCGACGGGGATAACCATCCCAGGAAGTGGCAGAAGGGGGGGGGGGGGCTACCTAATCCTATACTGACTCCACCGGAACAACAATGATGTTAAGATGGGACAGTGAGAAGACTAGTTTTAATATTGCGCATCCCGGGATTCGAACCCACAACCATTAGCACAGGTAGACCCAGAAAGAAGATATTGGACGGACTTGCAGAGTGGCTGAGGACAGAGAGGGTGGAAGATGTGCTTGCGGCAACAAGGGATAGATACATATGGAGGGCCATGATCGCCAACGCCATGCAGCAGGGCACATGATGATGATGATGGTGAACATGTAGTTTTTAATGTTGGGGGTCGGGGTTGAACGCAAGGTATCAGGTTTTGAGTCCACAGCTATATCAGAGATATCTCATCATCATCATCATCATCATCATCATCATCATCATCATCATCATCATCAGGTGCCCTGCCGCATGGCGTTGGCGATCATGGACTTCCATTTGTCTCTATCTCTCGTTGCCCCTAGCATCTCCCCCACCCTCCTCGTCCCCAGCCACTCTGCAAGTCCGTCCAGCATTTTCTCCCTGGGTCTACCTGGTGCTCTCTTTCCCTCCAGCTTTCCCGTTGTGACCAGGTGCTCCAAATCCCCCTTCCTCATAAAATGGCCTATAAATGCTGTCTGTCTTTTCCTAATCTTCCTTATGAGTGATCTACTTGTGTCTGCCTCCATCAAGACTGTCTCGTTTGTTTTCTTTGTTGTCCATGGAACTCTCAACATTCTTCTGAGAAACCACATCTCGGCTGTCTCAATCTTGTCCTGCCTTTGCTTGTTGACTGTCCACCCTCACATCAGAGATATGTAGTGGGTGGTAAATAAGTGATCTAAATAGTATTATAAATCACACACAAATAAAGCCAAATCAGTAACTACTTAACCCTTTCAGAGCGGACGGAGGGTGCCCATCTCACAGTCTTCAATACTGTAGAACACTTTAGCCGGTTAACTCTTTGATTCTCGCACCCTATCCACCAACTGCAAAAACTTAACCCTCTGACTCCCTCACCCTATCCACAGCTTCCTGCAGGAAGCTGTGGATAGGGTGAGGGAGTCAGAGGGTTAAGTTTTTGCTTTGCTAGCATGGTTGGCAATGCAGGATGCTGGTGGACAGGTTGTGGGAGTCAAAGGGTTAAAATTCTCAGTGATTTTCTAAGGTAACCTGTGAAGGGAGGTATAAAATATAACTGAACCGGCAGGTAGAAAAAAGGAGATGACATGAAGATGTAGAAATACTAAGAGAGCTGGATGGAAAAGACTATCAAATTGCAATACTCAGGCTCAGAACT
>JAPXFY010000025.1:8425431-8457931 GCA_030674185.1 Monoplex corrugatus | reverse complement strand
TGCATGTGAGGGCAAGGGTTAGTATTATTACAATAGCCAGTATTAGTATAGGGGTGTTGTCAAAAGTGAAGTGCCAGCTATCTCTGATCCGTTTGCGCTTTCGTGGCTTTGGGTTCGACTTCCAAGTTCGAGCGTTGTCTGCTAGTGCCACTAGGCACTACTACTCATCATCATCAGGTGCCCTGCCGCATGACGTTGGCGATCATGGACTTTCATCTGTCTATAGTCTATCTCTCTTGCCCCTAGCATCTCTCCCACCCCCTTCATCCCCAGCCACTCTGCAAGTCCATCCAGCATTTTCTCCCTGGGTCTACCCGGTGCTCTCTTTCCCTCCAGCTTTCCCGTTGTGACCAGGTGCTCCAAATCCCCCTTCCTCATAAAATGGCCTATAGGCCTAAATGTTGCCTGTCTTTTCCTAATCTTCCTTATGAGTGATCTACTTGTGTCTGCCTCCATCAAGACTGTCTCGTTTGTTTTCTTTGCTGTCCATGGAACTCTCAACATTCTTCTTAGAAACCACATCTCGGTTGCTTTAATCTTGTTCTGGCTTTGTTTGTTGACTGTCCACGCCTCACATCCGTACAACAGTATTGGTTCTATATAACATTCAAGAACTCTCTTCCTGATGTTAATTGATAGGCATTTGTTGGTAAGAATGCCTGTCATCTTCCCGAATGTATGAACTCTCTTCCTGATGTTAATTGATAGGCATTTGTTGGTAAGAATGCCTTCATCTTCCCGAATGTTGTTTTGGCTTGGCCGATTCTGCCGGCTATTTCTGATGTGTATCTGCCGACCTACTTGTAGGTCTAGTGATTAGTACTAATCTTCGTTCTGTTGTTACTCTTTACTGTTACTAGTGTTATTGTGTATCCCAATGTTAAACCAGTCCAATATAGTACATTGTCAAAACAGTCATGAGCAGCATGGAAAACTGACATTTCACAACAGCAAAACTCATTCCATTCTCCAGTGAGTAAACCCATTAGGCCTGACTTTGTAGGCCTCTATATAATTAGTTGCCTCCATCACCATCCATCTCCATCTGTCTGCATCACTGGGTTCAGTGTTGGCTGCTGCACTCTACGACACTACCACCTCCTCCAAGCTACGCTGTCTTGATTTTTGTGGACAATTTCTTGAATATTTAGGACACTGATGTTGGTTATGCTCTCGATGTATGTTTTTTTCTCGAAAAATGGTTGCTATTAGTTGTCTACAGGACAGAAAATGGCCAAAGGAAGTCTACTTCAACTGCTTTGATTGGTGTTATGTTTCCAGAAGCGAGAGTTGCATTTATAAATAAGCTTTGTCTTTGCTTTTTTGAAGCTG
Organism: Monoplex corrugatus; assembly: GCA_030674185.1. NCBI lineage: Eukaryota > Metazoa > Mollusca > Gastropoda > Littorinimorpha > Ranellidae > Monoplex > Monoplex corrugatus. The sequence continues at coordinate 8,456,599 of JAPXFY010000025.1, read as the reverse complement.
TAGTGTTTTTTAAAGAGAAATTAGAGCACTTGGTCACAACAGGGAAGGTGGAGGGAAAGAGAACACCAGGTAAACCCAGGGAGAAAATATTGGATGGACTTGCAGGGTGGCTAAGGAAGGAGAGGATGGGAGATGTACTTGCAGCGACAAGGGATAGATTCGTATGGAGCACCATGGTTGCCAATGCCATGCGGCAGGGCACATGATGATGATAATGATGGTGATGAGTGTTGTCTGCCATTTGCAGTAGACAGCAATAGTTGGATCACCAGTAAGTGTGAAAAATTCAAACAAATGGTACGTGTGGAGATCTTCCAGAAAATGTAATGATGAATTGCTGATGGACTAGCTGTTTGTGATTTTGATTCATCTTAGAACCAAATTTTCACTTGCCTCAGACGACCAGGTCCTGGACTTTTCCAGAACCCTGTGTATAATTATATATGTTGCTACTTTGTTATGACACATCAGTGATCGTATCAGACATTATGTTACACACAGCATACTGGTTTCTTTTTCGCTTGTTGTTTTGTTTGTTTTTTTGTTTTGGTACCCCATCTTTTGTGTTGTTTGAGTTATTGATGGCTCTGTCGCCATGTCAGTTTTTCAGTACATCTTCGCCATATACGGTCCTCCAGTTAAGTCCTAGTGACAACAGAGAGGCATCCAGGAATCATGACCTGGGTGCAGCCAGGCCCCCATAGAGTGTAAAGAACTTAAATTATTAAGGGGGCCTTCTGCTCTGAGGACCGTCTGCTGTCCAGCTCTTCCCAAGTTTCTTACTGCTAAGTGTGGTCTTCAACACATTATTTATGGAAAACTGATGGTGAGTTAGAGAATATTTAGATTTGTCCTTCATGTACTTGATTCTGTCATGGCCACTGAGTGAATGGAGCTGAAACTGGAAAATAGCCACATTGGACTTAGTTGCTCCTGGTTAGCATTGGGCATTTTCATGGGATCTTCCATAAAACGAATGACTTCCAGTTGACTGCTTTTCCTTCTGCTGCCTTTATTATTATTGCTATTGATATTATTATTATCATGAATATGATTGTTTTTGTTGTTTTTGCTTCTAGTGCAGTATTAACTCGGTGAACAGTTCATATGATTTCTCAGTGTTTCAGACTTACGTTTTTTTCAGAACATTTCTCAACGATTGCTTTCCTCATGGCCATTTTAATTGTTTCAGAACAATGTGCCTTGACACAGAAAGCAACACTCATGAATCTAAAGCCTCCAAAAAGATATGAAGGTAAGTTGATTTAACTCTTTTTTTTTTTTTTAAAGATGTTTAGCCCCTCTTAACATTGGAGATAGATTTTATCCAGTCAGCAGTGTGTGTTTTGTGTGTGTGTGTGTGTGTGTGTGTGTGTGTGTGTGTGGTGTGTGTGTGTGTGTGTGTGTGTGTGTGTGTGTGTGTGTGTGTGTGTGTGAGCAAAGATTTAGATTGGTTATGGATATTTATTTACCAAATTTTGAGAACATGTTAGACCCAGGGAGAAGTTGCAGATTAACCCTTTGACTCCCGCAACCTATCCAACAGCTGCAAAAACTCAACCCTTTCACTCCCTCAATCCATCCACCAGCTTCCTGCATGAAGCTGGTGGATAGGATGAGGGAGTCAAAGGGTTAAGTTTTTGCTTTGCTGTCACTGATGATGATACAGGATGTTAGCGGGCAGGGAGACAGTCAAAGGGTTAAAACTTTGACTCCCCCACCCTATCCACCAGTATCCTGCATTGTCAGTCATGACAGTAAAGCAAATACCATAACCCTTTCACTTCCTTACCCTATCCACCATCTTCCTGAGGGAGTGAAAGGGTTATGTTTTTTCAGCTGACAGATAGGGTGTGGGAATGAAAGGGTTAATGTAATGATTTGAATATTTATGTCTCAGCGACTGCATACTTCTTCTGAGAAAATGTTTAAATTGTAATGAAAGGAGATTGCACTTTCCATCATGTTTTGTTACTAGATTCAAACCATTCAACTCTGAATGTTTGTTATCACTGTGGCAGGTGTGGAGTATCCAGAGAGACGCAAACTGAAGTTCTTTGACAAAGTGCCCCCACTCCCTCCCCAGCAGAAGCCGCCAAAGATGATGAAAGACTTGTACGACATGCGGGGTCCTGAGCTGATCCACAACAAACTGCAGTACGGAGAGTTTGGCATTCAGGTAAATGTCATACCGATTTGAAGAATTTAACCCTTTGACTCTCGCACCGAGTTAACCACATCCTGCATTGTCAAGTCATGCTAGCAAAACAAAAACTTAACTCTTTGATTCCTCAGGGAAGCTGGTGGATAGGGTGAGTAAGTGGAAGGGTTAAGTTTTTGTGGTTGGTGGGTAGGGTACGGCAGTAAAAGGATTAAGGCATTTAAGAAGGCGCTTACTCGATATTTGATATCTCAAGTTCACTCCCAGCCCACAACATTAAAAACTGGCCTGTTTCCTTCCCATCTGAATGTTTCCATCAATCTGGTGGTGTCAGCTTTGTGTTTGACAGGTCTCCCTTCCTCTCGCTTTCCCCATAGCAAGACCTTTCCAGTGCATAGGGCTTTGTGCGAACTCAGGGCGGCTGCCAGATCATTACTGGCAGGTTTGGGTGGAGTGCATATCAGACATGGGATTCTTGCGTAAATTTACGGAATTCCGTAAATCTGAAAGCTCCAGGGGTCATTCTTGAGATTCGCGCAAATCTGTTGAGAAAATTTTAGGGTGTATATATGTATGAATGCAAGTTTGTTAGCCACGATCGCGACGCTACACATCGATCCGTTATTCCTAAACGGTTTCTTCGTAAAATGATTTCGTATTCCAAACAAGACTTCCGCTGTATGGGAACAGGGCGGACTCTCTCAGTGTCATTCTCACTGATTCTTGTGGAGGTACAGGAATCCAGTTTGCATGTCAGCAACTTTTCTGTGAGTATGGTTTTAGGCACTGCTGTTTGTACTGTTATGAATATATAGAATGTCTAGAAGTAAAGCTGTGTTTACTTACGTTTCAGTGCCAGTTCTGGGTGACTAAATCACAATAACCCTTCAGCTTCAGGGGGCAAAGCACCCTGACCCCCACAGGGGCGTTGCCCCTTGACCCCACTGGGGGCCTTCTGCGGCCCCCAGACCCCCGCACTTTTTTCAGTAAAAATGACATTTTCAGAATCCCATGTCTGGCATATGCAATAGTCTGAATGTGATGAACATGTCTTTTTCTGTTGAATGATAATTGGATGCATGTATTAAGTGCATTTTCGGCTGTAGGGAGGTGATAAATGCGGAAGCAATTTTATGTAATTTTGACCTGTTTTTATGTATGTTTTGGTGTCCTTAGGTATGCTTAAATTTGTATTCAGGTGTGTTTTTTAAATCCCCTGAGCGATAAATTGGATGGAGTGGTCAGTGCCAGGGGCATGTCCTGAGATTATGTGCATGAATGCATTGATATGTATACTTAAATTTCTTTTCTTTTTCTTTCTGTTGAAGTGGCTGGGGTTTAAACAAACAATAAACTATGGTAAAAAAATAAAAGAAGCGCACAATATTATCATTGATTTTGAAATATTGACTTTTGTATGTTGTCCAGGCAACTGGAGGAGGTTCTCTGCGATGGGGTCACCTGGAGATGATTCGCCTGACCATCAACAGGAAAATGGACGACTCCAGAATGTTCGCTGTGTGGCGAATTGACCAGCCTTGGAAGAGTGTGACCAAGAAAGGTCAAGGTCACCGCATGGGTGGCGGGAAAGGAAACATCGACCACTACGTCTTCCCGTTACGCGCCGGAAGAATGATTGTGGAGATGGGGGGACACTGCGAGTTTGAGGAGGTGGAGAAGATCCTTAAGCAGATCGCGAGGATCCTGCCTTTCAAGGCCCGTGTCGTGACACGGGAAATGATGGAACAGGAGGAAAAGGAAACGGCGGCACAGGAGGCGAAGAACGTGAACCCCTTCCCTTCAAGTATTGCGCCAAGAACAATTTCCTGGGCAGTCACAAATGGCTCAGTCCGTACGATTTCAAATGGCACGGGAAGTATCATTGATGTAGGTGGTATGAGTCTTGCTATATATGGGAAAGCTGGAGGGAAAGAGAGCACCAGGTAACCCAGGGAGAAAATGCTAGACGGACTTGCGGAGTGGCTGAAGACAAGGAGGGTGGGAGAGATGCTTGGGGCAACAAGAGATAGAGACAGATGGAGGTCCATGATCGCCAACCCATGCGGCAGGGCACTGATGATGATGATGATGATAGGTGGTATTGAGTTTTAATGTAGGTGGTACGAGTCTCATAGTCTATGTGATATAGGCTCTGTGTGTGTGTGTGTGTGTGTGTGTGTGGTGTTGTTAGTGTGTTGGGGTTTATACGTTGTTGCCTTGATTGCAATCTTGAAACACACTGGTGTATCTAGCCTGGACTTTAGTTTTTCCTTATATGTAACGTTTTTATTTGATGGGGGTGAGAGTAAAACAGTTCATGTTGGGAGTACAGTGATCATACTCATTATTGTTATTTTTGGATTTTTTAGTGTCGACCTTGTTTGTTTTTGTTATAAACTACAGTTTGATCTATGAAAATGCTTGTTGACATATTTCAGATACCTTTTGATTGGCTGCAACAGTTCAGATGAGTGTGATTGGCTGAAATTGTCAACAGGTTTATTTCAGATGCAGTTTGTTTGTATATTTATCTGTTGACCCATTTATTTGTCTTTTTTTTTTTTTTTTTTTGTCTTGTAATCTATGTCAGTGTGACTGCCAGCGTTTAAGCAAAAGGGAAACCGAAACTGACAAGAATAAATAAGAACACTTATCGTTGTTCACAAAACTGTTGTGTCTGTCTTGTTTTCTGAAATACATAAGTGTTGTAATTGTTCCTTTGTGCGTTTTTTTTCTATTCCTGTTCACTTCCAGTAAGTTAGACAGGTTTTCTGTCTTCATTGTGGTTCAGCATTTTGTACCAACAAGAAGAGATGTGGTTGTGTGTTTTTGAGATAGGCTATGTTTCAGAGTATATGTTAAAGACTTCAGCGTTATCATTTTGCTTTTCTAGATGTGGGTATGTGAAACTTTGCTGTGAAAATGGATATGAGATCATATTAGAAAGTGAATATGACATCGTGACAGCGTGGTCTTCTTTGTGTGTATGTGTGTGTGTCTGGGATGCGTGGTGTGTGCGTGTGCGCTGTTCTATACGGTATGTGTTAAATTACATGCAAGTCATACTTGAAAGCATTCTCTTTTTAACACACACACACACACACACACACACACACACACACACACACACACACACACCACACACACACAACACACAACCACAAACGCACGAACATACATACACATGAGAACGTGAACACACACACCAATTCCACCAACAATTACTTAACCCTTTGACTTCCGCACCCTATCCCCAGCGTCCTGGTTAAGGGTTAAGTTTTTGCTTTGCTAGCATGACTGACAATGCAGGGTGCTGGTAGGCAGGGTGCAGGAGTCAAAGGGTTAACAATAACAACAATGTATATGTGGCACACATACACACACATGCACATGACATACACAACACACCACACACACACATCAACACACACACACACACACACACACACACATCACACCGCATACCCCATCACATGCTCTCACACATGCACACAGCAGAAGCAACATTAATTGCAGTGCAAATTCATTCATGTGGTCCTTGGGTCTAATTATTAATCTTTTAATGATTTGAACTGTGTAGGGCTTGAATATAATAGAAAGCAAAGGTAAGGGGCTGGAACTAAACAGCAGGAAGACTGAAGTCATGGTGATCAGTAAAAAACATGAAATCCCCTCATGCAAAATAACAGCAAATGGCACAACCTTGACACAGGTTGATAAATTCAAATACCTGGGAACGATCATTTCATCAGACGGCAGATGCACATCAGAAATAGCCAGCAGAATCGGCCAAGCCAAAACAGCATTCAAGAAGATGACAAGCATTCTTACCAACAAATGCCTATCAATTAACATCAGGAAGAGAGTTCTTGAATGTTATATAGAACCAATACTGTTGTATGGATGCGAGACGTGGACAGTCAACAAGCAAAGCCAGAACAAGATTGAGGCAACCGAGATGTGGTTTCTAATTAGAAGAATATTGAGGGTTCCATGGACAGCAAAGAAAACAAACGAGACAGTCTTGATGGAGGCAGACACAAGTAGATCACTCATAAGGAAGATTTGGAAAAGACAGGCAACATTTATAGGCCATTTTATGAGGAAGGGGGATTTGGAGCATCTGGTCACAACAGGAAAGCTGGAGGGAAAGAGAGCACCGGGTAGACCCAGGGAGAAATGCTGGATGGACTTGCAGAGTGGCTGGGGACGAGGAGGGTGGGGGAAATGCTAGGGGCAATCGAGAGACAGAGGCAGATGGAAGTCCATGATCGCCAACGCCATGCGGCAGGGCACCTGATGATGAAGACTTGAATCCTCATCTATCCAGTCATCATTTCTTTGTGCTCACTCTTGACCATTGGTGATTTTCTTCTTTTTTTATGTCTTCCAGTACTTCTTGGATGCATGTATGCACATTGTTTTTCTCAAATTGTGTAAGCAGTATTTTGTTGTATAGTCCACATACTCTGTCTTTGGTGGGCATGTATGCTGGTTGTTTTTACTTTTCTGTAATCCACTGGATGCTTACATGCTTACCAGATGCTTACGTGACTTACTGGGTCTTTAATATACATATATGATGTTCAGTGATAGCCATGGGTGGTGATTTTTTTGTTTTTGTTTTGTTTTTTGTAGGATCATTGGATCATCGCACTCAGTGAGGTTACCTTTGTGCTCACTTTTTTTTTCACCCATCCCATTTTCCATGCCACCTTAATGAAGCTGGCACAAATTTTACAATGCGATGATGATGGTGTCGATGAGGACGATAATCATGATGCTATGGAGTTCCATTTAAGATTGAGACTGCGTGACAGGGCTGTACTCTACGCTTACTATCATAACATATTCTGGCTTCAACCAGGCCCGAGAGATACAGACACCTGCGGTGTTGGTCAGAAGATTTGAGCAACACCCTCAATGACGCATCCGTGAAGTGGATGAGACTCGACTGTGTGGTCCCAGTCTTCCCAATGAGCTCATATCACGCCCAACTCTGGGTAGGAGCCGGTTAGAGCCGAAAAAAATCCCACAATGATTTCTTTTTGAAGGTACTGATGGGGATTCGAACCCACAATCTTACAGTCAGTAGTCCGTTGCGCTAACAACTAAACCACAGGGACTGGCATATGGGTGGTGATTTGATTGTTTATCTTGACATCTACTTTCAGTAATCATAAATGGCAGAAGATAAACCATCTCAAGAAGAGAGAAAAAGGTGACATTTTAAACTGTTTTAACACTATACTGGCACCACAAAGAAACGAGACAGTCTTGATGGAAGCAGACACAAGAAGATCATTGATAATGAAGATTAGGAAAAGACAGGGCAACATTTATAGGCCATTTTATGAGGAAAGGTGAATTAGAGCACCTGGTCACAACAGGAAAGCTGGAGGGAAAGAGAGCACTAGGGAGACCCAGGGAGAAGAATATGAACGAACTTGCAGAGTGGCTGAGGACAGAGAGGATGGAAGATGTGCTTGTGGCAACAAGGGATAGGTGCATATGATCGCCAACGCCATGTGGCAGGGCACTTGATGATGATGATGACTGACACCACCAGAACAGTCCATGTGTTCCTACCAGAATGCTGTATCTCCATTCTTCTAACCTTTTCAGAGATACCGTTCTGGCCAATAACCCTCGAATAGCACATGAAGATGGACATTGAAGAGTCAAGGTTTGATATTGCACACTACATATTCAAACTTCCACTCTGCATCTGAACACCTTATTGACAGCTTGGACTTGCATGATGTGATATGTAAGCGCTACACTGTAGACTCCATAAGAACCTCTTCAGAGATGTCCTCGGATGCAATTTTAAGTTTTCAAAATCAAGATTTAGTCATATGTAAGATCTACATTGTAACTGTATAAAGAATTTAGAGATTTAAGGTGCATTTATCAAGTGCCCTGATCTTTATCTTTTATGTCTTATATAACTTTTTGATCTCTTGTCTTAACGATCTTATACCACCCTGAACTTGCAAAAACTTAACCCTTTGATTCCCTCACCCTATCCACCAGCTTCCTGCAGGAAGCTGGTGGATAGGGTGAGGCAATCAAAGGGTTTAGTTTCTGTTCTGCTAGCATGGTTGATAACGCAGGATGCTGGTGGACAGGGTGCGGGAGTCAAAGGGTTAAAAGCTACAGAACCTGGCCCAGTTTTTTTTTTACAATGCGATGGTGATAATGATGACGATAAAGGGTTAATTAAACACGGAATTGTTTTTTTTTTATGATGTTAGCCCTGATACGGCCGTAGTGGTCAGCTGGGCTATAAGCAACATGGACATGAATAAGATTCGAACTTGTAACTACTGACATGTGAACTTGGTGCTCAACCGCAACTGGGATAGAATAGAAGCAGAAAGACACCACCATGGCTTTATCGAAATATCGCTGCACCAGATCTTTCCAGATTAACACGTGGAGTGACAGTAGAGTATTTTTCAAAGGAGAGAGTCAAGATCTCAATGGAAGATGTGTAACTGGGAATGACAACAAGAAAAGGACAGCTGGGGGCTGTCAACGAAGACTGGGTATACAGGAATGGCCATCCTAAGTCTGTTTCTTCTGGGGCTGGAAGACATTGCAGCTGTTTTAAAAGGGGGAGATGTAACATGATTACACTTGCTCTTTTAGTCTATACATGATTACACTTGCTCTTTTAGTATATACACGATTTCACTTGCTGTTTTAGTCTCCCTTTACAAAGGTCAGGCCGTATCAACAGTCTCCATGTTTACTGTAAAAACGGCAAAGAGGCATTTGGTGTCGGGGTGGAGGGCTCTTTCAGTACAAATGGTATCCAATCGTGGAAATTCTGAATCCTGAATTCCCTCATTTCTGTCACTCTTTCTGTTTCTGTCTTGCTTATTTGCCTTCTGTCATCTCTTGCTGTCATTTTCTGCTGGTCTAGTCACCTGTATTGTTTCTATAAAGCCTCAAATACTTTCTATTAGGATTGATAATAGGGTACATGTATTAACTGCATTTTTAAGGAAATGACATTGCACAAGCAATTTCGAGTAATTTAAACCAGTGTTTGTACAAGTTTTAGATATGTTTATAAATACATAATGTACTGGGTTTTTTTTTTTTTTTTTATAAAACCCTGTTGATAAATTGGACAGAATGGTCAACGCCAGGGGCATAACCTTAGATTATGTCTGTGAATGTATTGATTATATGTACTTAATTGTTCTTTTCCAAGTGTTCTTTTTCAGGGTTAGCAAGGTGTTGTGTATGTTTTGAGATGGTTATAGCCCTGTTGTGGCTGTGCGCTGGTGGCGTGGCTTATGCTTAATAGTTTGAGTAAAACGATGATAACTGAAAACACCAATGGGATCCATACAGTTACATCTTAAGGAACTTACACAGTAGGCCCATCCTCTGTGGGGATGCCGGGGGCTCTTTCAATATAAATAGTATCCCCACCTTCTGGAAATTCTAAAGTGACTGAATGCAAGCGGGATTCCCATCTTAATTTGTCTGTGTTACTCCGATTGCAGGTCAGATTATCTGTCTGCAGTATCGCTTACATAAGTCATCATCATCATCATGTGCCCTGCCGCATGGCGTTGGCGACCATGGACTTCCATCCATCTCTATCTCTCGTTGTCCCTAGCATCTCCCCCATCCTCCTCATCCCCAGCCACTCTGCAAGTCCGTCCAGCATTCTCTCCCTGGGTCTACCTGGTGCTCTCTTTCCCTCCAGCTTTCCCGTTGTGACCAGGTGCTCCAAATCCCCCTTCCTCATAAAATGGCCTATAAATGTTGCCTGTCTTTTCCTAATCTTCCTTATGAGTGATCTACTTGTGTCTGCCTCCATCAAGACTGTCTCGTTTGTTTTCTTTGCTGTCCTTGCATAGGTACTCCAAACAACAACAACATGGAAATTCTGTGCTAGAAGTTTTCTCCTTTCTGTCACTCTGTTTGTTTCTGACTTGTTCCTTTGCTTTCTGTTATTTCTTCCTATCATTTTCTGTCTTGCTGGTCCATTCACCTGTATGTGTTCGATAAAGTCTTATGTAGGCCTACTTTTTCTTAGGATTGATAATTGGGTACATGTGTTAAGTGCATTTTTGGCGCTAGGGAGGTGAGATATGCGGAAGCAACGTTAGGTAGTTTAGGCAATTTATGCCTGTTTTTATATATGTTTTGGTGTCCCTATGTATGCTTAAATTTATAGTCTGGTGTGGTTTTTTTTTAATCCCCTGTGCGATAAATTGGACGGAGTAGTCAACGCCAGGAGCATGTCCTTAGATTATGTGCACAAATGCATTGATTTGTGTACTTACTTTTCTGTTTTTCTCCCTGTTGAAATTTTGTATGTTTTGACACAGTTATAGCCTTGATATGGCTCTACGCAGTCGGCTGGGCTTTAAACAATACCAACAACCTAACAATCCTGTATTGTAACACCCCAACGGCTTCATGTGGGAATACTTCAAGAGACCCGCATGGTCAAACCTTTAAACAGCCTCATATGGTAAAATACCTCAAGCTCACAATACTGCTCGTTCATATCCACACGTTAGGTAGGACCTCAGTGCATAGGGCTTTATGTGCAGACCGAAGGCTTATGCCTTGGGTAAACGTCTGATTTACAATCCATAGGTCCTGGGTTCGATCCGCCTGGACACCTGGGCAGGGTGGTTAAAGTGTGGAGATTTTTCTCATCACAGTCCAAGGTCAACATGTGTGCAGATCTTCCAATGCCTAAACCCATTTCGTGCGTATCATCATCATGTGCCCTGCCGCATAGTGTTGGCGATCATGGCCCTCCATATGCATCTATCCCTTGTCACCACAAGTACATCTTCCACCCTCTCTGTCCTCAGCCACTCTGCAAGTCCGTCCAATATTTTCTCCCTGGGTCTACCTGGTGCTCTTTTTCCCTCCAGCTTTCCTGTTGTGACCAGGTGCTCTAATTCCCCTTTCCTCATAAAATGACCTATAAATGTTGCTTGTCTTTTCCTGATTTTCTTTATCAATGATCTTCTTGTGTCTGCCTCCATCAAGACTGTCTCGTTTTTGTTTTTCGTTGTTTTTTTTGTTTGTTTTTGTTATTTTTCTTTGCTGTCCATGGAACTCTCAACATTCTTCTTAGAAACCACATTTCGGCTGCCTCTATCTTGTTCTGGCTTTGCGTATTGACTGTCCAAGCCTCGCAACCGTAAAACAGTATCGGTTCTATATAACACTAAAAAACTTTCTTCCCGATGTTAACTGATAGGCATTTATTTTTAAGAATGCTTTTCATCTTCTTGAGTGCTGTTTTTAGCTTGGCCAATTCTGCTGGCTATTTCTGACGTACATCTGCCGTCTGGTGAGATGACTGTTCCGAGGTATTTAAACTTATCAACTTGTCTCAAAATTGTGCCAGTTGCTGTTATTTTGCATGAGGGGATTTCTTGTTTTTTACTGATTACCATGACTTCGGTCTTCTTGCTACTGAGCTCCAGCCCTTTATTTTTGCTGTCTATTTCTGTTATAATCACAAGGTTTTCGTGCGTACAAGTATGTAAAATATCAAATAATAACAATACAATAATTGTGTGATTTCGTGCATCTTCCTTCTAAGGGTCTGTAGCCTTTATGACTAAATCACTTTGGAATCTGAAAATCTGAAGAAATCTTGAAAATCTTAAATCTGTCTGTCTGTCTATCTGTCTGTCTGTCTGTATGTATGTCTCTCTCTCTCTCTCTCTCTCTCTCTCTCTCTCTCTCTCTCTCTCTCTCTCTCTCTCCCTTTCTGTCTCGCATGCATGCACACATACGTTCATGTTCGTGTTCGTGTTCATGTTCATATTTCTCATAGTCCAGCCGACTATTACAGCCATATCAGGGCTAACACCACGATAAAAACTAGTCCAAAGTACACACACACAGGGTCACACACACACACATACACACAGAGGCACACGCACACACGCACAAACACACACACAAACACACACAAACACACACCAAACACACACACACACACACACACACACACACACACACACACACAGAGACAAACACACACACACACACACACACTCTCTCTCTCTCTCTCTCTACAGAGGCACACACACACTCACACACACACCACCACCACCACCATCACCACCACCATCACCACCCACCACCACTTAAGCCCACACCCTACGATGATCACTATCACAAACAATACTCCCACCCATCTCTTCGCTCCTTTCCGTCCATTACAGTTTTTCACTTACTAAAAAAGATCCCCCAACCCCGACCCCCACGCCATAACACACACACACACACACACACACACACACACACACACACACACACACACACACACACACACACACACACACACACACACACACACACACACACACACACACGCACGCACATCCTGTCTCAAGGTACAGGATTGTGACACATCATGTGAAAAGTTTGGTAGGCAGAGAATTCGGACGACATGACGATCAAGCAGAAATCACATCAAATGTTCGCAGGAGTCTGGATCCGGCAAAATCATTCCAGAACCAGCATCGGATTTCCAGTAAGCTTGAATCGAATGGTCGGTTCGGTTTGCGGTTGTAGGCTTTGAGAAGTGGCCCCTAGGGGTCGCTGTCGGTCTGTGCGTCACATCCTGTCTATGTAGCGTGTGTTCCGCGGGATTTGTGTTCATACCAACTCTTTTTTTTTTCTTCTTTTTCTTTTTTTTTTCCTTTAAGATAAAGAAAGTGGAATCGGGTCTGTTTTGTTTCAAAATAAAGGAATCTGAAATTCTGAAAGGCCTATGTAAAACGTTCATGCCTTATCTTTAAGCTGTTTTATTCTCACTCCGTCTGTTTCTCTCTCTCTCTCTCACTTCCTGTTTGTCTGTCTGTCTGTCTGTCTCTGTCTCTCTCTTTGTCTCTCTGCCTCTCTCTTTCTCTCTGACTCTCTCTTTCTCTCTGACTCTCTCTTTGTCTCTCTGTCTCTCTGTCTCTCTGTCTCTCTCTCTCTCCCCCTCCCTCCTTGTCCATGGTGGCTGTCTTCAAGTTCTCTCTGTCTGTCTCTCTTGTGTCATGCGTCGATAGATGTTTTCTCTCTGTCTCCTGTCTGTCTGTCTCTCTGTCTGTCTCTCTGTCTTTGCCCATGCAGCGATAGGTGTCTGTCCTCTCTGTCTGTCTGTGTGTCTGTCTCTCTGTCTCTGTGTGTGTGTGTGTCTGCCTGCCTGTCTGCTCTGTATGTCTGTCTCTCTGTCTGTCTGTGCCTGTCTGTGTGTACATCTGTCTGTGTGTCTGTCTCTCTCTCTGGCTGTCTGTTGGTCTCTCTGTCTGTCTCAGTCTGCCTCTTTGTCTGTCTGTCTCTCTCTTAGCTTCTCTGTCTTTTTGTCTGTCTGTCTCTCTGTCTGTCTGTCTCTCTGTGTGTATGTGTATCTCTGTGTGTATGTCTGTATGTCTGTTTCTCTGTCTGTCTGTCTCTCTGTATGTCTGTCTGTCAATATTCTCTCTGTTTCTGTCTGTCTCTTTCTGTCTGTCTCTCTGTCTGTCTGTCTCCCTCTTTCTCTCTATTTGTCCATGAGTCGATAGTTTTTATGTGAACATCAAAACTGTGTCTGGAGTTTGATCCCTCAGTAACGGTGTTCCACTGTTAAGTCCATGGCTGTCAGAAGGTTGGGTTTTTTTTAAAGTAAAATTTGCTAAGAAATCTCTCTTTCTCTCTGGTATTACTGATATCTTATGTATCATTGATTTATTGATGAATTTCTATTTTCAGTATTTTCAGATCTAGGCAGACGTAAGTTTAACAACGGCAAGTTTGAAAAAAAAAAAAAAAGAAAGGTTTTTAGCTACTAACTTCTACTGTTGGAAAATAAAGTATTATTGTCATTGTCGTTCTATCCGGCAGTCTCTGGAAATTAAAGCTTTAACACTAACTGAACAGTTTCGACAGAATGTCCGGCAAAGTTTTAAGAAATGAGTTGGTTTCCAACAGAGAACAGGAAGGTTTTCAGGCAAAAGTTTAAGAATTGAATTGATTTCCAACAGAGAACGGGAAGGTTTTCAGGCAAAAGTTTAAGAATTGAATTGGTTTCCAACAGAGAACGGGAAGGTTTTCAGGCAAAAGTTTAAGAAATGAATTGGTTTCCAACAGAGAACGGGAAGTTTTTCAGGCAAAAGTTTAAGAATTGAATTGGTTTCCAACAGAGAACAGGAAGTTTTTCAGGCAAAAGTTTAAGAATTGAATTGGTTTCCAACAGAAAACGGGAAGTTTTTCAGGCAAAAGTTTAAGAATTGAATTGGTTTCCAACAGAGAACGGGAAGTTTTTCAGGCAAAGTTTTAAGAAATGAGTTGGTTTCCAACAGAGAACAGGAAGTTTTTCGGGCAAAGTTTTAAGAAATGAGTTGGTTTCCAACAGAGAACAGGAAGTTTTTCAGGCAAAAGTTTAAGAATTGAATTGGTTTCCAACAGAGAACGGGAAATTTTTCAGGCAAAAGTTTAAGAATTGAATTGGTTTCCAACAGAGAACAGGAAGTTTTTCAGGCAAAAGTTTAAGAATTGAATTGGTTTCCAACAGAGAACAGGACGGTTTTCATGCAAAAGTTTAAGAATTGAATTGGTTTCCAACAGAGAACAGGAAGTTTTTCATGTAAAAGTTTAAGAATTGAATTGGTTTCCAACAGAGAACGGGAAGGTTTTCAGGCAAAAGTTTAAGAATTGAACTGGTTTCCAACAGAGAACAGGAAGGTTTTCAGGCAAACGTATAAGAATTGACTTGGTTTCCAACAGAGAACAGGAAGTTTTTCAGGCAAAAGTTTAAGAATTGAATTGGTTTCCAACAGAGAACGGGAAGGTTTTCAGGCAAAAGTTTAAGAATTGAATTGGTTTCCAACAGAGAACAGGAAGTTTTTCAGGCAAAAGTTTAAGAATTGAATTGGTTTCCAACAGAGAACAGGAAGTTTTTCAGGCAAAAAGTTTAAGAATTGAATTGGTTTCCAACAGAGAACAGGAAGTTTTTCAGGCAAAAGTTTAAGAAATGAATTGGTTTCCAACAGAGAACGGGAAGGTTTTCAGGCAAAAGTTTAAGAATTGAATTGGTTTCCAACAGAGAACGGGAAAGTTTTCAGGCAAAAGTTTAAGAAATGAATTGGTTTCCAACAGAGAACGGGAAGTTTTTCAGGCAAAAGTTTTAAGAATTGAACTGGTTTCCAACAGAGAACAGGAAGTTTTTCAGGCAAAGTTTTAAGAAATGAGTTGGTTTCCAACAGAGAACAGGAAGTTTTTCAGGCAAAAGTTTAAGAATTGAATTGGTTTCCAACAGAGAACGGGAAATTTTTCAGGCAAAAGTTTAAGAATTGAATTGGTTTCCAACAGAGAACAGGAAGTTTTTCAGGCAAAAGTTTAAGAATTGAATTGGTTTCCAACAGAGAACAGGAAGTTTTTCAGGCAAAAGTTTAAGAATTGAATTGGTTTCCAACAGAGAACAGGAAGTTTTTCATGTAAAAGTTTAAGAATTGAATTGGTTTCCAACAGAGAACGGGAAGGTTTTCAGGCAAAAGTTTAAGAATTGAACTGGTTTCCAACAGAGAACAGGAAGGTTTTCAGGCAAACGTATAAGAATTGACTTGGTTTCCAACAGAGAACAGGAAGTTTTTCAGGCAAAAGTTTAAGAATTGAATTGGTTTCCAACAGAGAACGGGAAGGTTTTCAGGCAAAAGTTTAAGAATTGAATTGGTTTCCAACAGAGAACAGGAAGTTTTTCAGGCAAAAAGTTTAAGAATTGAATTGGTTTCCAACAGAGAACAGGAAGTTTTTCAGGCAAAAGTTTAAGAAATGAATTGGTTTCCAACAGAGAACGGGAAGGTTTTCAGGCAAAAGTTTAAGAATTGAACTGGTTTCCAACAGAGAACAGGAAGTTTTTCAGGCAAAAGTTTAAGAAATGAATTGGTTTCCAACAGAGAACGGGAAGGTTTTCAGGCAAAAGTTTAAGAATTGAATTGGTTTCCAACAGAGAATAGAAAGGTCTTATACTCTTGTTTTCATGTTTTCACTGAAAAAGTCTTTGTAGACTGGCTGAACACACACATAATGTAATGAACAGTTTCGACTGATTGTCAGGTAGAATTTTAAGAAATGATTCGGCTTCGCTGAAAAAATTCTTTTGTAGATTGGCTGAACGCAAACATAATGTAGAAAACCAATTCGTATGATTCAGACAGATGTACTTAAACTTGCAAAACTGACAAGGATTTGAGATTCAGTTTTTAACCCTTTGACTCCCGCATCTTGTCCATCAGCATCCTGCATTGTCAACCATGCTCATCATCATCATCATCAGGTGCCCTGCCGCATGGCGTTGGCGATCATGGATTTCCATCTGTCTCTATCTCTCGTTGCCCCTAGTATCTCCCCCACCCTCCTCGTCCCCAGCCACTCTGCAAGTCCGTCCAGCATTCTCTCCCTGGGTCTACCCGGTGCTCTCTTTCCCTCCAGCTTTCCCATTGTGACCAGGTGCTCCAAATCCCCCTTCCTCATAAAATGGCCTATAAATGTTGCCTGTCTTTTCCTAATCTTCCTTATGAATGATCTACTTGTGTCTGCCTCCATCAAGACTGTCTCGTTTGTTTTCTTTGCTGTCCATGGAACTCTCAACATTCTTCTTAGAAACCACATCTCGGTGCCTCAATCTTTTTCTGGCTTTGTTTGTTGACTGTCCACGCCTCGCATCCGTACAACAGTATTGGTTCTATACAACATTCGAGAACTCTCTTCCTGATGTTAATTGACAGGCATTTGTTGGTAAGAATGTTTATCATCTTCTTGAATGCTGTTTTGGCTTGGCCGATTCTGCCGGCTATTTCTGATGTGCATCTGCCGTCTGATGAAATGATCGTTCCCAGGTATTTGAATTTATCAACCTGTGTCAAGGTTGCGCCATTTGCTGTTATTTTGCATGAGGGGACTTCATGTTTTTTACTGATCACCACGACTTCAGTCTTCCTGCTGTTTAGTTCCAACCCCTTACCTTTGCTTTCTATTTCTAGTATATTCACAAGGTATTGTAGGTCTCTTTCACTTTCTGCAATTAGCACGGTGTCATCTGCTTATCGAATGTTGTTTATCATTTTCTTTGTCAACCATGCTAGCAAAACAAAAACTTGACTCTCTCACCCTATCCACCAGCTTCCTGCAGGAAGCTGCTGGATAGAATGAGGGAGCCAAAGGGTTAAGTTTTTGAAGTTGGTAGAAAGGGAGAGGGAATCAAAGGGTTAAGAAAAGAATCGCCTTCCAATAGAAAATAAGAAGGCCTGCATACGCTTGTTTTTGTGTTTTCGCTGAAAAATTCTTTTGTACATTGGCTGAAAGCAAACCTAATGTAGAGGACCAACCTAATTATTATAGACAGATGTACTTAAGCTTGCAAAACTGATAAGGATTTGAGATTCAGTTTTTAACCCTTTGACTCCTAGAACTTTGTCCATCAGCATCCTACATTGTCAACCACGCTAGCAAAACAAAAACTTAACCCTTTGACTCTCATCCTATCCACCAGCTTCATACAGGAAGCTGGTGCATAGGGGAGGGAGTCAAAGGGTGAAGTTTTTGCAGTTGGTGGATAGGGTACGGGAGTCAAAGAGTTTAAGTTTTTGCAGTTGGTGGATAGGGTGCGGGAGTCAAAGGGTTAATTTTTTGCAGCTGATGCATAGGGTGAGGGAGTCAAAGGGTTAAGTTTTTGCAGTTGGTGATAGGGTTTGGGAGTCAAAGGGTTAAGTTTTTGCAGTTGGTGGATAGGGTGAGGGAGTCAAAGGGTTAAGCTTTTACAATTGGTGGATAGGGTGCGGGAGTCAAAGGGTTAAGTTTTTGCAGTTGGTGGATAGGGTACGGAAGTCAAAGGGTTAATTTTTTGCAGTTGGTGGATAGGGTTTGGGAGTCAAAGGGTTAAGTCTTTGCAGCTGGTGCATAGGATGAGGGAGTCAGACTCAAAGGGTTAAGTTTTTGCAGTTTGTGGATAGGGTGCGGGAGTCAAAGGGTTTAAGTTTTTGCAGTTGGTGGATAGGGTGCGGGAGTCAAAGGGTATTAAGTTTTTGCAGTTGGTGGACAGGGTGCGGGAGTCAAAGAGTTAAGACTGTCTGCCCACGCAGTCAGCGTCAGTGAAACTAGCTGACGTCCATCTCCTTACCTGGAGCGTTAAAACAACCTGGTCCGATATTAGATTCTTATCTGGAAGGTCATCATCATCATCATCATCATCGTCATCGTCGTCATCGTCATCATCATCATCATCATCATCGTCGTCACCACCACCACCATGTGCACATGTGCCCTGTCGCATGGCTTTGGCGATCATGACCCTCCATACGAATCTATCTTTTGTCGCTGCAAGTACATCTCCCTTTCCTCATAAAATGGCCTATAAATGTTGCCTGTCTTTTCCTAATCTTCCTTATGAATGATCTTCTTGTGTCTGCCTCCATCAAGATTGTCTCGTGTGTTTTCTTTGCTGTCCATGGAATTCTCAACATTCTTCTTTTATGAGGAAAGGGGAATTAGAGCACCTGGTCAAAACAGGAAAGCTGGAGGGAAAGAGAACACCAGGTAGACCCAGGGAAAAAAACATTGGACGAACTTGCAGAGTGGCTGAGGACAGAGAGGGTGGCAGATGTGCTTGTGGCAACAAGGGATAAATACATATGAAGGGCCATGATCGCCAACGCCACTCGGCAGGGCACTTGATGATGATGATAAAGTACATCTCCCACCCTCTCTGTCGTCATCCACTGTGCTCTTTTTCCCTCCAACTTTTCTGTTGTGATTAAGCGCTCTAATTTCTCTTGCTTCATAGAATGTCCTATAAATTTTGCTTGTTTCTTTTTTTCCCCCCTAATCTTCTTCATCAATATTACTTTTGTGTTTGCCTTTTTCAATACTGTCTAGTTTGTTTTCTCTGCTGTCCATGGAAATCTTAACATTCTTCTTAGAAGCCATATTCCGGCTGCCTCACTCTTGTTCTGACTTTGCAACGGTATCGGATCTTTATAACACTGAAGGACTCTCTTCCTGATGTTAATTGATAGGCATTTGTTGGTAAGAACGCTTTTCGTTTCTTGAATGCTGTTTTAGCTCTTGGTCGATTCTGCTGGCTATTTCTGATGTGCATATGCCGTCTGATGAGATGACTGTTTACAGATTTTAAACTTATCAACTTGTATCAATGTTATGCCATTTGCTGTCATTTTGCATGGGAGGGGGGGGGGATTTCTTTTTTTTTTTTTTTTTTTTTTTTGATTGCCATGACTTCAGTCTTCTCGCTATTTAGTTCCAGCCCTTTATGTCTTTACTGGACAAGAAAACACAAAATAAACTTAATCTTCTTTTGTAGTTTCTAGACATAATAGACAAAATATTACGAGAAGCTTTGCTCTGTATGCGTTTCACTGTATCTTCAGAAAGAGACTTAATCAATAGCCAGAAAAGGGAAATGAAAACTAGTTGGCGCTACATAAACACTGCTAAACAATAATCAACTGACCTGTGTGATGCTTTCCAATTACGGGATCCTCCACCTCCCACAATGGCTCAGCACTAAGCTAAGAATACATCGTAACTGGGACCTGCTCTGACAAAATGACTCATAAGTCAAAGGCAAAGTTGTGATCAGTGGTCAGATGGTGAACATATGGATTTTAGTAATTGTGTGTGATGTTGTCTGTCATGTTAGTTGGTGATCATGTTAGTGTAGTTTGTGGTGATTTCAGTTTGTCTGTACATGTGTCATTTGTGTAGTTTGTGGTGTACAGATGTCTGTTGTGTCATTTGTGTAGTTTGTGGTGTACAGATGTCTGTTGTGTCATTTGTGTAGTTTGTGGTGTACAGATGTCTGTTGTGTTATTTGTGTAGTTTGTGGTGTACAGATGTCTGTTGTGTCATTTGTGTAGTTTGTGGTGTACAGATGTCTGTTGTGTATTTGTGTAGTTTGTGGTGTACAGATGTCTGTTGTGTCATTTGTGTAGTTTGTGGTGTACAGATGTCTGTTGTGTTATTTGTGTAGTTTGTGGTGTACAGATGTCTGTGTTCATTTGTGTAGTTTGTGGTGTACAGATGTCTGTTGTGTATTTGTGTAGTTTGTGGTGTACAGATGTCTGTTGTCATTTGTGTAGTTTGTGGTGTACAGATGTCTGTTCTGTCATTTGTGTAGTTTGTGGTGTACAGATGTCTGCTTGTCATTTGTGTAGTTTGTGGTGTACAGATGTCTGCTTGTGTCATTTGTGTAGTTTGTGGTGTACAGATGTCTGCTCTGTCATTTGTGTAGTTTGTGGTGTACAGATGTCTGTTGTGTCATTTGTGTAGTTTGTGTACAGATGTCTGTTGTGTCATTTGTGTAGTTGTGGTGTACAGATGTCTGTTGTGTATTTGTGGTGTACAGATGTCTGTGTGTGTACGATTGTTGGTGGTGTACAGATGTCTGTTGTGTAGTTTGTGGTGTACAGATGTCTGTTGTGTATTTGTGTGTACAGATGTCTGTTGTGTAGTTTTGGTTTTGGGTGTACAGATGTCTGTTGTGTGTTTGTGGTACAGATGTTTTGTGTAGTTTGTGGTGTACAGATGTCTGTTGTGTTATTTGTGTAGTTTGTGGTGTACAGATGTCTGTTGTGTTATTTGTGTAGTTTGTGGTGTACAGATGTCTGTTGTGTATTTGTGTAGTTTGTGGTGTACAGATGTCTGTTGTGTCATTTGTGTAGTTTTGTGGTGACAGATGTCTGTTGTTCATTTGTGTAGTTTGTGGTGTACACATGTCTGTTGTGTCATTTGTGTAGTTTGTGGTGTACAGATGTCTGTTGTGTATTTGTGTAGTTTGTGGTGTACAGATGTCTGTTGTGTCATTTGTGTAGTTTGTGGTGTACAGATGTCTGTTGTGTTATTTGTGTAGTTTGTGGTGTACAGATGTCTGTTGTGTTATTTGTGTAGTTTGTGGTGTACAGATGTCTGTTGTACATTTGTGTAGTTTGTGGTGCACAGATGTCTGTTGTGTCATTTGTGTAGTTTGTGGTGTACAGATGTCTGTTGTGTCATTTGTGTAGTTTGTGGTGTACAGATGTCTGTTGTGTCATTTGTGTAGTTTGTGGTGTACAGATGTCTGTTGTGTATTTGTGTAGTTTGTGGTGTACAGATGTCTGTTGTGTCATTTGTGTAGTTTGTGGTGTACAGATGTCTGTTGTGTTATTTGTGTAGTTTGTGGTGTACAGATGTCTGTTGTGTATTTGTGTAGTTTGTGGTGTACAGATGTCTGTTGTGTAGTTTGTGGTGTACAGATGTCTGTTGTGTTATTTGTGTAGTTTGTGGTGTACAGATGTCTGTTGTTCATTTGTGTAGTTTGTGGTGCACAGATGTCTGTTGTGTCATTTGTGTAGTTTGTGGTGTACAGATGTCTGTTGTGTCATTTGTGTAGTTTGTGGTGTACAATGTCTGTTGTGTTATTTGTGTAGTTTGTGGTGCACAGATGTCTGTTGTGTTATTTGTGTAGTTTGTGGTGTACAGATGTCTGTTGTGTCATTTGTGTAGTTTGTGGTGTACAGATGTCTGTTTGTCATTTGTGTAGTTTGTGGTGTGAATGTCTGTTGTTCATTTGTGTAGTTTGTGGTGTACAGATGTCTGTTGTGTATTTGTGTAGTTTGTGGTGTACAGATGTCTGTTCTTCATTTACCATTCACATGTTTGGAAAAGAATACATTTTGATGTTACATTAGATGATTTTAGTACCGATTTTGCTGTTTTCGATTCCTGCAGTCGATTGTTTTGATAGTTAAAAAAAAAACAACAACTAAAGACTTCAAAATTGAATGATTCATGAAAACTGCAAATTATATCGTATTTTATATAATCGAAAAGGTGTAGAAAATTTCCCCGAGATGTAGACAGTCAGCATTACAATACTACTGTCTGCAGTTGATTTTTTTTACTACGTATTATTACTATCTTTAGTAATCATAATAGCTTTTTACTGATTATTATTATTATTATCGTCAGTAATTATGTTGTGAAGTTGAAAGTCCATCTTCTGCATTTTCATGTAATTGTTTTTTAACAAAAAAAAAAACTTTGCAGCAGGTGGGGTTTATTCGCAGATATATGGTTCATGCCATAACCAATTTGATCTTCACCACCACATGGCATCTGGCCATCAGTGCGTATGGAATGCACTTCGAGCATAGATACGCAATTTATAAACTGAATGTGAAACTAAAACTGAAACTGAAACTTTCACTGTTAGTGATCAAAATCTTTGAAGCTTTTTTTCTCAAAATGGCCAGCCTTGCATTTACATGGCTTTAAATTTAAAACACCACATCTCCTGTCAATTTTCACAACAGAGTAATAGAATTGATATCATTATAAACTGTAGAGATCGTACTTTTTTGGACCATATCTCTTTGTCAAATTTCACAGAAGAAAAATAAAATTGGTATTATCATAAACTGTAGAGTTTGTCCTTTTTTGGACCACATCTCTTTGTCAATTTTCACAGCAGAAAAATAAAAATGGTATCTTTATAAACTGTAGAGTTTTTCCTTTTTGGGACCGCATCTCTTGTCAATGTTCACAGTAGAAAAATAAAGTTGGTATCTTTATAAACTGTAGAGTTTTTCCTTTTTGGGACCACATCTCTTGTTAATTTTTACAGTAGAGAAATGACATTGGTATCAACATAAAATGTAGAGTTTGTACGTTTCCTGGACCACATCTCTTGCCAATTTTCAAAGCAGAAAAATGAAATTGGTATCATCATAAACTGTAGAGTTTGTGCTTTTTTGGACCACATCCCTTGTCAAATTTTCACATCAGAAGAATAAAATTGGTATCATCATAAAGTGTACAGTTTGTACATTTTTGGACCACATCTCTTGTCAATTTTCACAGTAGAAAAATGTAATTGGTATCATCATAAATTGTAGAATTTGTACTCTTAATTGGTATCATCATAAACTGTACAATTTGTACGTTTCCTGGACCATATCTCTTGTCAAATTTCACAGCAGAAAAATAAAATTGGTATCATTACAAAACTGTAGACTTTGAACTTTTTTCTGGTATGAAAAACTAAAAATGTGCAAAAATCAACTTACGGGTAATCTTGTGAGAACAGGTCGCAATGATTTCTGAGCCTGGCATGGATGGTTTTCTTCAGGTCATCTTTCTTGTGGTCACATCAGCAGCGTGAAATGGCCTTTGAAATCATCACAGCTCGTAATCTGTCCATCACGCGCGCCGAAAAGACCATCAGCCGTCCAAACCGGAACCACGTGAACAAAACCGTCATCCGATAGTTATTTCCCCTCCGGAAATGCAACAGTGTGTCGTCAAATAACAAGCAAACCACGCAGTCGGCTACGAGCAGGCAATGGTCAAAGATTGCTGGTTTTGTCGTGCAGGGTCTTTTAGAGGGACAAAAAGACGTATCAGACTTCTGATTGGTAAGGGTGGTGAGAATAATGATACCTTGCCGCATTCACATCCCTGTATTCACTATAGCTAATTGCTGAAGAAGATACGGGCGTTTTATTCACACTAAGCCCAAAGCGTTGCGCAGTTGTTGTTTTGTTGTGACAAATACACTCGGGCCCAAAAGTTAAGTACTATTATTAGTGTTTGTATCAGTTTGTCATTGGAAGAATTTTGATTACGTTGAAATGACGTGTGTATCTGTGTACTTTCTGTCCTTGGAAGAATTTTGATTACACTGAAATGACGTGTGTGTCTGTGTACTTTCTGTCACTGGAAGAATTTTGGTTACACTGAAATGACGTGTGTATCTGTAAACTTTCTATCATTGGAAGATTTTTGGTTACACTGAAATGACGTGTGTGTCTGTGTACTTTCTGTCATTGGAAGAGTTTTGGTTGCACTGAAATGACGTGTGTATTTGTAAACTTTCTATCATTGGAAGATTTTTGGTTACACTGAAATGACGTGTGTATCTGTGGGAACTCTCTGTCATTGAAAGATTTTTGTTACACTGAAATGACGTATCTGTGTATTTTCTGCCTTGGAAGATTTTTTGGTTACACTGAAATGACATGTGCATCTGTACTTCTTTGGAAGAGTTTTGGTTACACTGAAATGACGTGTGTATCTGTAAACTTTCTGTCACTGGAAGAATTTTGGTTACACTGAAATGACGTGTGTATCTGTGTATTTTCTGTCATTGGAAGATTTTTGGTTACACTGAAATGACGTGTGTATCTGTGTATTTTCTGTCATTGGAAGATTTTTGGTTACACTGAAATGACGTGTGTATCTGTGTACTTTCTGTCACTGGAAGAATTTTGGTTACACTGAAATGACGTGTGTGTCTGTGTACTTTCTGTCATTGGAAGATTTTTGGTTACACTGAAATGGCGTGTGTATCTGTGTACTTTCTGTCATTGGAAGATTTTTGGTTACACTGAAATGACGTGTGTGTCTGTGTACTTTCTGTCATTGGAAGATTTTTGGTTACACTGAAATGACGTGTGTGTCTGTGTACTTTCTGTCATTGGAAGATTTTTGGTTACACTGAAATGACGTATCTATATATTTTCTGTCCTTGGAAGATTTTTGGTTACACTGAAATGACGTGTGCATCTGTACTTTCTTTGGAAGAGTTTTGGTAACACTGAAATGACGTGTGTATTTGTGTATTTCTGTCACTAGAAGATTTTTGGTTACACTGAAATGACGTGTGTATCTGTGTACTTTCTGTCATTGGAAGATTTTGGTTACACTGAAATGATGTGTGTATCTGTGTACTTTCTGTCATTGGAAGAATATTGGTTACAATGAAATGATGTGTGTATCTGTAAACTTTCTATCATTGGAAGATTTTTGGTTACACTGAAATGACGTGTGTATCTGTTTACTTTCTGTGACTGGAAGATTTTTGGTTACACTGAAATGACGTGTGTATCTGTGTACTTTCTGTCATTGGAAGAATTTTGGTTACACGAAAATGACGTTGTGTATCTGTTTACTTTCTGTGACTGGAAGATTTTTGGTTACACTGAAATGACGTGTGTATCTGTGTACTTTCTGTCACTGGAAAATTTTTGGTTACACTGAAATGACGTGTGTACCTGTGTACCTTATCTTCACAGAAAAAGAATAACAAACCATCATGGACAGCGGAATGACATCACCAGGACTGTCCTTTACTGGACCACCAAAAAGGAAGGCGCGAGATAAAATGCCTGATAACGAACAGCAGAAGGAAAACTCAAAGCTTTATGAACACGCCTTGGGTTACCACATAAAGGCTAACTGAGAACAGACAGGAGTGGTGTATTTTCGTTGCCGGCTGCTCCACATAACAGGGACATGATACGCTGTAAGTGATGACGCAATCCCAGCAGTCGAACTTTACAGTTTCCTGCAGCAAACGCCGCAAAACGTCGCAGATCGTGGAAGCAAAAGGAAAGCGCTGCAATCCTATTTTGTTAGCGTTAATGTGCGTAACTTTTGGGGTTGAGTATAAAACGTATGACTTCTCCTTTAAGATGGAAAGCTTTACACGAGATGATCCCGGCAATGTTGACAGTCATGGCATGAGATACACACTCCTGTCGTATATCCACCGGAGTCGTGTCGTGCTTACGAAGTCCACTAATGAATGATGAGCATTTATGAAACCGCTAGAGCCAGTAGGCGAGAGAGTGGGGAGAGAGTTGCGCGACCCCTTTGCGCTTAAGGAATCCTCTGAGCTAGTCAAGCGTGCGTGAACGAGTGGTTTAAATTAACCTGCAAAAGCAGAATCCAAAGAAGCAGGACTCCTGCTCATGCAGCGTCTGCAGAAGAATATGTGCCTCCAGAATCGGTCTTGTATCCCACATGGAGACACACACTAGGCGATAAAGAACCAGTATGCCTACTCTCACATGAAGACTCATACCACCCGATAAAGGATCAGTATGCCTACTCATGCCTCCAGAGTCGGTCTTGTATTTGACGTGAAGACCCATACCAGGCAATAAAGAACCATTTTGCCTACTCACATTTGTCTCCAGGGTCGATCTTGTATCCCACATAAAGACCCATACCAGGTGGTAAAGGACCAGTGTGCCTACACATGCCTCCAGAATAGGTTTTGTATTTGACATGACGACCCTCACCAGGTGATAAAGGACCAGTATGCCTACTTTCACACGAAGACCCATACCAGACGATAAAGGACCAGTATGCCTACTCTCACATGAAGACCTACACCAGGCGATAAAGGACCAGTATGCCTACTCTCACATGAAGACCCATACCAGACGATAAAGGACCAGTATGCCTACTCTCACATGAAGACCCACACCAGCGATAAAGACAGTATGCCTACTCTCACATGAAGACCCATCCAGGCGATAAAGGTCCAGTATGCCTACTCTCACATGAAGACCCATACCAGACGATAAAAGACAGTATGCTACTCTCACATGAAGACCACACCAGGCGATAAAGGTCCAGTATGCCTACTCTCACATGAAGACCCACACCAGGCGATAAAGGTCCAGTATGCCTACTCTCACATGAAGACCCATACCAGACGATAAAGGACCAGTATGCCTACTCTCACATGAAGACCCATACCAGACGATAAAGGACCAGTATGTCTACTCTCACATGAAGACCCATACCAGACGATAAAGGACCAGTATGCCTACTCTCACATGAACACCCATGCCAGACGATAAAGGACCAATATGCCTACTCTCACATAAAGACCCATACCAGGCGATAAAGAACCAGTATGCCTACTCTCACATGAAGACCCATACTAGGCGATAAAGGTCCAGTATGCCTACTCTCACATGAAGACCCACACCAGGCGATAAAGGACCAGTATGCCTACTCTCACACCAAGACCCATACCAGACGATAAAGGTCCAGTATGCCTACTCTCACATGAAGACCCATACCAGACGATAAAGGACCAGTATGCCTACTCTCATATGAAGACCCATACCAGGCAATAAAGGACCAGTATGCCTACTCACGTGTACATCAAGCAATAAAAGACCTGAGTGCCTACACTTACGTGCTTGTCTTGTATCCCGGATGAAGACCCACACAGGACAACAAGGACCAGTATGCCTACATATGCCTGAGTCCTGCATCAGTCTTGTATCCTATATGAAGACCATGCCAGTGAAAAGGTCCGCTATGTCTACTCATTATGTGCCTCAGGATCGATTCCGTACCCACATATAGATCTGTACCAGGCGATAAAGAACCAGTATGCCCCATATCTCCAGGGTCAATCTGTATCGACATAAAGACCCATACCAGGTGATAAAGGACCAGTGTGTCTACACATCCTCCAGAATAGGTTTGTATTTGCATGAAGACCCATACCAGGCGATAAAGGACCAGTATGCCTACTCTCACTTGAAGACCAATACCAGACGGTAAAGATCCAGTATGCCTACTCTCACTTGAAGACTCATACCAGACGTAAAGGTTCAGTATGCCTACTCTCACGTGAAGACCCATACCAGACAGTAAGGACCAGTATGCCTACTCTCACATGAAACCCATACCAGACGGTATAGGTCCAGTATGCCTACTCTCACATGAAGACCCATACCAGACGGTAAGGACCAGCATGCCTAATCTCACATGAAGACCCACATCAGGCGATAAGGACCAGTATGCCTACTCTCACATGAAGACCCATACCAGACGATAAAGATCCAGTATGCCTACTCTACATGAAGACCCACACCAGACGATAAAGGTCCAGTATGCCTACTCTCACATGAAGACCCACACCAGACGGTAAAGGTCAACTATGCCTACTTTCAATGAAAACCCATACCAGGTGATAAAGGTCCAGTATGCCTACTCTCACATGAAGACCCACACCAGACGATAAAGGTCCAGTATGCCTACTCTCACATGAAGACCCATACCAGACGGTAAAGGTCCAGTATGCCTACTCTCACATGAAGACCCATACCAGACGATAAAGGACCAGTATGCCTACTCTCACATGAAGACCCATACCAGACGATAAAGGTCCAGTATGCCTACTCTCACATGAAGACCCATACCAGACGATAAAGGTCCAGTATGCCTACTCTCACATGAAGACCGATACCAGACGGTAAAGGACCAGTATGCCTACTCTCACATGAAGAACCACAACCAGGCGATAAGGACCAGTATGCCTACTCTCACATGAAGACCCATACCAGACGATAAAGATCCAGTGTGCCTACTCTCACATGAAGACCCATACCAGACGGTAAAGGACCAGTATGCCTACTCTCACATGAAGACCCATACAGCACATGAAGGTCCAGTTATGGCTACTCTCCTCCATGAAGACCCATACCAGACGGTAAAGGTCCAGTGTGCCTACTCTCACATGAAGACCCATACCAGACGGTAAAGGACTAGTATGCCTAATCTCACATGAAGACCCATACCAGACGATAAAGGACCAGTTGCCTACTCTCACATGAAGACCCATACCAGGGTAAAGGTCCAGTATGCCTACTCTCACATGAAGACCCATACCAGACGATAAAGGTCCAGTATGCCTACTCTCACATGAAGACCCATACCAGACAATAAAGGACCAGTATGCCTACTCTCACATGAAGACCCATACCAGACGGTAAGGACCAGTATGCCTACTCTCACATCAAGAACCCATACCAGGCGATAAAGGTCCAGTATGCCTACTCTCACATGAAGACCCATACCAGACGGTAAAGGTCCAGTATGCCTACTCTCACCTGAAGACCCATACCAGACGATAAAGGTCCAGTATGCCTACTCTCACATGAAGACCCATACTAGACGATAAAGGTCCAGTATGCCTACTCTCACATGAAGACCCATACCAGACGGTAAGGACCAGTATGCCTACTCTCACATGAAGACCTACACCAGGCGATAAAGGTCCAGTATGCCTACTCTCACATGAAGACCCATACCAGACGATAAAGGACCAGTATGCCTACTCTCACATAAAGACCCATACCAGACGGTAAAGGTCCAGTATGCCTACTCTCACATGAAGACCCATACCAGACGATAAAGGTCCAGTATGCCTACTCTCACATGAAGACCCATACTAGACGATAAAGGTCCAGTATGCCTACTCTCACATGAAGACCCATACCAGACGGTAAAGGCCAGTATGCCTACTCTCACATGAAGACCCACACCAGGCGATAAAGGTCCAGTATGCCTACTCTCACATGAAGACCCATACCAGACGATAAAGGACCAGTATGCCTACTCTCACATAAAAGACCCATACCAAGACGGTAAAGGTCCAGTATGCCTACTCTCACATGAAGACCCATACCAGACGATTAAAGGTCCAGTAATGCCTACTCTCACATGAAGACCCATACTAGACGATAAAGGTCCAGTATGCCTACTCTCACATGAAGACCCATACCAGACGGTAAGGACCAGTATGCCTACTCTCACATGAAGACCCACACCAGGCGATAAAGGTCCAGTATGCCTACTCTCATATGAAGACCCATACCAGGCGGTAAAGGTCCAGTATGCCTACTCTCAATGAAGACCCACAAAAGACGATAAAGGACCAGTATGCCTACTCTCAATGAAGACCCATACCAGGTGATAAAGGACCAGTATCCCTACTCTCACATAAAGAACCATACCAGGTGGTAAAGGACCAGTATGCCTACTCTCACATGAACACCCATACCAGGTGATAAAGGTCCAGTATGCCTACTCTCACATGAAGACCTATGCCAGGTGATAATGGTCCAGTATGCCTATTCTCACATGAAGACCCATACCGGGTGATAAAGGACCAGTATGCCTACTCTCACATAAAGACCCACACCAGACGATAAAGGTCCAGTATGCCTACTCTCACATGAAGACCCATACCAGACGATAAAGGTCCAGTATGCCTACTCTCACATGAAGACCCATACCAGACGATAATGGTCCAGTATGCCTACTCTCACATGAAGACCCATACCAGTTGATAAAGGACCAGTATGCCTACTCTCACATGAAGACCCATACCAGGCAATAAAGATCCAGTATGCCTACTCTCAATGAAGACCCATACCGGGTGATAAAGGACCAGGATGCCTACTCTCGTATGGAGACCCATACCAGGCGATGAAGGTCCAGTATGCCTACTCTCACATGAAGACCGACACCAGACGATAAACGACCAGTATGCCTACTCTCACGTGAAGACTCACACCAGACGATAAACGACCAGTATGCCTACTCTCACATGAAGACCCACACCAGACGATAAACGACCAGTATGCCTACTCTCACATGAAGACCCATACCAAGCGATAAAGGACCAGCATGCCTACTCTCATATGAAGACCCACACCAGGCAATAAAGGACCAGTATGCCTACTCTCACATGAAGACCCATACCAGGCGATAAAGGACCAGTATGCCTACTCTCACATGAAGACCCATACCAGACGATAAAGGTCCAGTATGCCTACTCTCACATGAAGACCCATACCAGACGATAAAGGACCAGTATGCCTACTCTCACATGAACACCTACACCAGGCGATAAGGGACCAGTATGCCTACTCTCACATGAAGATCCACACCAGGCGATAAGGGACCAGTATGCCTACTCTCACATGAAGACCAAACTAGGCGATAAGGACCAGTATGCCTACTCTCACATGAAGACCTATACCAGACGATAAGGAACCAGTATTCTCTCTCTCTTTTATTTTCTCTCTCGTTCTCTCTCTCTCTCTCTCATTCTCTCTCTCTCTCTTTTATTCTCTCTTTCTCTCTTTCTGTCTCTCTCTCTTTTATTCTCTCTCTCTCTTATTCTCTCTCTTTTATTCTCTCTCTCTTATTCTCTCTCTTTTATTCTCTCTCTCTTTCTCTCTCTCTCTCTTGTTCTCTCTCTTTTTCTTTCTTTCTCTCTCTCTCTCTTTCTGGCTCTATCTCTCTCTTCTATTCTCTCTCTCTTATTCTCTCTCTTTTATTCTGTCTCTCTCTCTCTCTCTCTTTCTCTCTCTTTCTCTCTCT
>JAPXFY010000025.1:8410431-8415431 GCA_030674185.1 Monoplex corrugatus | reverse complement strand
GTGTGTGTGTAGGGGGGTGTAAGTGTGTGTGTGTGTGTGTGTGTGTAGGAGGGGTGTAAGTGTGTGTTGTGTAGTGTGTGTGGGGGTGTAAGGTGTGTGTGTGTGTAGGGTGTGTGTGTGTGTGGGGGGTGTAGGTGTGTGGTGTAGGGTGTGTGTGTGTGTGTGTGGTGTGTGTGTGTGTAGGGGGTGTAGTGTGTGTGTGTGTGGGGTGTAAGTGTGGTGTGGTAGGGGGGTGTAAGTGTGTGTGTGTAGGGGGTGTAAGTGTGTGTGTGTAGGGTGTGGTGTGTGTTAGGGGTGTTAAGTGTGTGTGTGTGTGTGTGTGTGTGTAGGAGGGTGTGTGTGTGTGTGTGTGTGGGGTGTGGTGTATGTAGAGGTGGTGTGTGTGTGTGTGGGTGTGTGTGTGTGTGGGTGGTGCGTGTGTGTGTGTAGGGGTGTGTGTGTGTGTGTGACATGTGTGTGTATGTGCGTGCGCATGTGTATGTGTGTGTGGGTGTGTTGCTGTGTGCATGTGCGTGCGTGCGTGCGAGCGTGTGTGAATGTGCACGTGGGTGCGAATTCTTGTGCTTGCGTGTACCTGTCCACTCGCTTTCATTGTAGGCCTATTTATATCAGTCATTTTTGACCGATCCATGCTCTCCATAAATCAGCTTAGATCAACCCACGTTCTCACTCTGTCTCTCTCTCTCTCTGTGTGTCTCTCTCTCACACACACACACACACACACACACACACACACACACACACACAACAGATAAACGCACACAAGATGTCCGCCGTACTAAAAAAACCCATCAACAATCACACAGCAACCAACCAGCAAGTTGATTTGGTTGATATCGTTGTTGATTGGCTGATATCGTTAATATTAACCAATCATTTGCCAACGGAGACTTGAGTGCAGCAAACACCGCTCGTTGGGATCGTCTGCTAATAACCTCGGTGGATGGTAGATATTCAAGTGCTGCTGAAGTCGCCAGTGCCAGAACCCGTTGTGTTGTAGCCCCGCCTTTCTCCAGCTGGTGCCATCCTCAGGGTGCCAGGCCCGTGCCACCTACATACGGTCTGCCTCCTGAAAGACACAGCTGTCCTTATTTTCTTTGCCGATATAAGGAGAAAGTGTCCGCACTTCAGCGACTAAAATATTCACGTTTGATTTTTTTCCCCTTTCTTTCTTTTGGTCGTGTGAGCGGAGAATTCAGTTAGGTGGTAAGCGCTTCTGAAGTCGTGTCTGTTTGGTCGCTTCGAGACTCCTGAACATCGAAGAAGCTGGCATGGTTAGGTTAAGGAGTATCTGATACTGACATATACAAAAAAAGAAAAGAAAAAAAAACTAAGAAAAAAAAAAGGAAAAGAAAGAAATAAAGGAAGGAAGGAAGAAGGAAAGAAAGAAAAGAGGTAACAGAAACCAAGATAATCCAAACAGTCTTTCTACAGGAAAGCAACAAAGAAAAGAGCTGAAAGAAACCAAGCTAGTCCAAACAGTCTTTTTACAGGAAAAAAAATATCCTTCTCACGCGAATATGAAAACACATTGCTTCCTATTGTTATTAACAATTAATGTTTGAACGTTAAGATTTGTTTAAAGAAATCAGGGAAGATAACCCAAAACAATAATAACAACAACAACGAAACCAATCTGGGTTTTTTCTGTCTGAAACACCAACCTACTAGAGAGTTCTCAGCACAACAGACGTTAGTATTGTACGGCTTTTGACGTTCATACTACAAGCACTGGAACTTGTACACCAATTCTCCTGAAGTCGGCAGCTGCCACAAAAAAACCAGCGTCATAATATATCCGCTCACACACCATTGAAGTGAACGAAGACAACAATGAATGATCATGATGAGATAGTTGCAGAATCCAGAAACTGCCGGACTCACACAAAATGGCTGTCATCTTCAATCAATGGTGAGCGGTTTAATTTTATTGTTGTTGTTGTTTGTTGTGTATTATTTGGTGAATCTTCATTGGTGGATCATTATTGTTATGTTCTCTTGGAGTTGGTAGGTTAATACGAACCACCACCACCACCATCATCATCATCATCATCATCATCGTGTGCCCTGCCGCATGGCGTTGGCGATCATGGCCCTTCATACCAATCTATCCCTTGTCTCTGCAAGCACATTTTCCACCCTCTCTGTCCTCAGCCACCCTGCAAGTCTGTCCAATATTTTCTCCCTGGGTCTACCTGGTGTTCTCTTTCCTTCCAGTTTTTCTGTTGTTACTAGGTGCTCTAATTTCTCTTGCCTCATAAAATGTTCTATAAATGTTACTTCGTCTTTTCCTAACCTTCTTTATTAATGATCTTCTCGTGTCTGCCTCCTTCAAGATTGTCTCATTTGCTTTCTTTGCTGTCCATGGAACTCTCAACATTCTTCTTAGAAACCAGATATTAGTTGCCTCAATTTTGTTCTTATTTTGCATGTTGACTGTCCACGCTTCACAATCATACGACAGTATCGGTTCTACATAACATTCAAGAACTCTCTTCCTGATGTTAATTGATAGGCATTGCTGGTAAGAATGCTTTTCATCTTTTTGGAATACTGTTTTGGCTTGGTCGATTCTGATGTGCATTTGCCGTCTGGTGAGATGACCGTTCCCAGATATTCAAACTTATCAACCTGTCTCAAAGTTGTGACATCTGCTGTTATTTTGCATGAGGGCTTTTTTTTTTTTACTGATTACCATGACTTCAGTCTTCTTGCTATTTAGCTCCAGCCCTTTATTTTTGCTTTCTATTTCTATTATAATCGCAAGGTTTTACAGGTCTTTTTAATTTTCTGCAATTAGCACGGTGTCATCTTGCGAAACGATTGTTCTTTATCATTTTTCCTCTTATCCTTTTCCCGGGGCATTCTTCAAGGTTCGTTGCCTCTTGCATACGCTTGACAAAGACCAGTTAGATGAAAATATGCGCCAGTATTAACCCTTTGACTCCCGAACCTTGTCCACCGGCATCCTGCATTGTTACCATGCTAGCAAAGCAAAAAGTTGAACCCTCGACTCTCTCATCCTGTCCACCAGTTTCTTGCAGGAAGCTGGTGGAAAGGGTGAGGGAGTCAAAAGGTTAAGTCTGGCACTTGTTGGATAGGGTGCGGGAGTCAAAGAGTTAAATGTGTGTGTGTTATTTACTTATTTATTATTTTTCTTTCTTTCTTTCTTTTTTTCTTTCTTTCGTTTTTTTTTTTCTTTTTCTTTCTTTTTTGTTTGTTTGTTTTTGTTTTGTTCGTTTTTACGAATGCCTATCCTTGAAAGTCCATGTTGACTACCTAATCAAAATCCTGTATCTCCAACTACATAGTAGACCTATAAGCAAAACCAACCCATCTCTTTCCACTGATGCCACGAAAAAGCTGTGTGTGTCTTTCATTCTATACACACTTATCATCATCATCATCATCATCATCATCATCATCATCATCATCATGTGCCCTGCCACATGGCGTTGGCGATCATGGCCCTACATATGTATCTATCCCTTGTTGCCGCAAGTACATCTCCCACCCTCTCCGTCCTCAGCCACCCTGCAAGTCCGTCCAATATTTTCTCCCTGGGTCTACCTGGTGTTTTACTTTCCCTCCAGCTTTCCTGCTGTGACCAGATGCTCTAGTTCTCCTTTCCTCATAAAATGGCCTATGAATGTTGCTTGTCTTTTCCTAATCTTCGTTATTAATGATCTTCTTCTATATAGAATAGGCTATGGTAACTCTCTCTATCAGCCGGACTTTCTCATGATAAGCTGTTCAAATTTCAACGAATTCAAAACAGTGCAGTTTGACTTGTCTATCGGGGTTGCAGAACGGTGCAGTGACAAAGCACTCTTGTGAAAAACCACACTGACTTTCAGTCAGAGCAAGAGTCGAGTGTAAAATAGCCACACCTTGTTTCCATTGTCTAAATTCAAATACTACACCAACATATGAAAACAAACGAGACAGTCTTGAAAGAGGCATAGACAAAAAGAATGTTAATGAAGAAGATTTGGGGGGGAAAAAAACAAGCAACATTTATAGGACATTTTATGAGGAAAGGGAACTTAGAGCACCTAGTCACAACAGGAAAACTGGAGGGGAAAAGAACACCAGGTAGACCCATGGAGAGAATATTGGACGGACTTGTGCAATGGATGAAGACAGAGAGGGTGGGAGATGTACTTGCAGCGACAAAAGACAGATTCATATGGAGGGCCATGATCGCCAACGCCATGCAGCAGGGCACATGATGATGATGATGATGATGATGATCATGAAATTGATGATGATGATGATGATGACGATGATGATGATGACGATGATGATGATGATGATGATGATGATGATGATGATGATGACACCAACATATATATCAGGACGTCTCCTGCCCAGCAAACTTTCGAAAGCTCTCAGGTCTCACGGGTCTTCTTTCTTGACTGTGACATCTTTTCTTTATAACTTCTTGCAAAAAAAAAAAATCCTTTCTGTTTTCAGTCCCACAAGATCGACTCTTCTCCAAATGTCTTTTACACAAAGCAGTTGTCTACTAATTTTCAACCCCAAAAATCTAAAACATATCTCTTTCAGAAATATCTCCAAAATTGATTATATTAGACCTAGCCTCACAGTCGCAAGTCTCACAGGGTCTTTTTTCTTAACTGTACATCTTTTCGTTATAACTTCTTGCGAAAAGAAATCCTTTCTGTTTTTAGCCTAACAATATGGAACCCTCTCCCAGTGTATTAAACACAAAGCAGTTTCTACTTATTTTCAACAACAAAAAATCTAAAAACATATTTCTTTCAGATATATTTCCAAAATTGCCCACATTAGACCTAATGTTCGTGGCTCTTATAGTTCCAGTCGTATTGCAGTTTGTCATTGTTCTACATATTTATTTTCATATGTTTTTTCCCTTGATTAAAGTTTAATAATGGTCTGTTCCTGTGAAGTGCACCAAGCATGCTTTTGACATGGAGCGTTTGCGCTATGAAATAAGAGATTATCATTTTTTATGT